>VXCM01010682.1:0-12869 GCA_014773175.1 Lucifuga dentata | reverse complement strand
AAAAAAAAAAAAAAGGAGCTGCTCGTCTGTCAGTCTTTATCATTTCTCTCACTTACCTGTTCATAGTCCCGCCCACTTAACATGCAGGAAAAGACGTGAGGCTTTAGAGAAAACACCTCAGCATCATCTGCAGCAGCATCAGTTACTGCTGAGTTTACTTCCTGTGCGACAGTAAAAACACTGTTGCTGTTATTGTCTGTTCACGTTTGATCAAACACGGGTTTGACCCATAATGCAGTAGTTTTATGAGCATCAGTGTATCAAATGAGCTGTAGCAGATCTGACCAATCAGAAACAGAGTTCCAGTGAAGGGGCGTGTCTGTCAGGTAACAGACTTCCACATTATTTTGTCTTCAGTCATTATAAAACATCAATAAAATCACTGATGATGTCATCAGATCTGATCTTTACTTGGTTATGACGCTAATTAGCCTCTATGACACGAAATTTAAATACACTCTGAAGTCCAGATCCGCCACAGGACAAGAACTCAGCTAATACTGGCTAAGCTAATGCTGTTAGCCGCTAAGCTAACTCTGTTCATACATCACAACAAGTCACAGTGAGCTAGCTGTACTTTCTGTCACAGGAAGTACAGCTAGCTAATGCTTCAGCTATGCTAGACTGAGTCAGCATCACTTCCTGTTTGTTTTGTATCTCAAATCATCTGATTGGCTCTCCTCCTCATGTGACTTTCTTGGTATTCACCAGGTGCTTCAGGTGGAGAAACTAATTAGTTGTGTTTCCACCTTTAGCTGTTAGCCTGTTAGCTTGTAGCNTGCTTCAGGTGGAGAAACTAATTAGTTGTGTTTCCACCTTTAGCTGTTAGCCTGTTAGCTTGTAGCTATTAGCCAGTTAACTTGTAGGTGAAGCATTTAAAATAAAGGTAGCTGCTTTTCATTAACTAACTGCTGCTAAATGTTTTAGTCTCTTTTTGTTGTGTATGATGTGATAATTCATAAAGTTGTCACCAATATCATGATATGACAGATTTTAATCAAATAAAAAAAATAGTACCAGCTAAAGAAGTATTATCATGAATGATCAAATAAGGTTTGATCGTTGGTGGTTTTGAAGTTAATATGTGTGTTTCTCTCTTCACAAAGTTTTCCAGATTTCAAGCAGTTACCTTCATTAGCAAACAGCTGCAATAATCTCTGCATGACTTTTATCTCTTTATGATTTGCAGCTTTATGCGTTTTATTACTATTTCTGTGATTTTATTTAGGAATATAAAGGAGGTGCAGGCTGTTAACGTCTGAGCTCTAACTTTTCCATTAGCCGCATAAATCTGCCTGCCAGGATGTTTAAACAGCCGTTTCTCTTTCTGCAGGCATAATTCACATTACTTCACTAAGCAGCGATATTTAAGCCGCTTTTTTCCTCCGATGTGATTGGCTTATTCCGCTCTGACTCCCATCACGCCTTCCTCTGCCTCTCCCTCGCACCACTTTGCTCCCTTCATGTGTGTGTGGTTATTTACTAGAGCAGTGTGTTATATTTGTTCATTCGTGCAAATAATGCAGCTCCACCATATTTTGTAACCTGTAATTTGCATAGTAATCTAAGTGGAAGTTGTTGTGGCTGATATTTGGTGGGCAGTTTGCTGCCATTAGCTGCTGGAAAGGATTTTTTAACAGATGAGAGTTGTTTTCACACACCTGTACTCAGACTGGATGCTGTTTGACTGTTTGACTGACAGTTACCTGCAGACAGGTAAACGTAGCAAAACAATCTTTATTTTGGAATGTGGTAAAAATACAGAAAATGCCCATAAGTCAGGATGAATTTTCAGATAAACAGATTCAGTAACAGCTGAGGCAGGTAAGCAGAACAACCAGAGGCCAAGCCAAGGTCAGGAAATAGGCAGGAAACAGACGAACAGGAAACAGTTTGAGTAAAACTTACAAGACGATCTAGTTGAGAAGAAAAGGAAGTGGCTGGTATAAACAGACACCTGTGATTAGTGAACTGGAAGCAGGGCTGACCTGAGCTCGTTAAGCACAGAGCTCGTTAAGCACAGAGCTCAGCCAGAAGCGTGTGGAGAAACAGCAGCTGAGCTGGAGCTTCATGTGTCAAGGCTTCAGATGAGTTTTTACACGTTTAAGCAGAGACAAAGTTTTGTGTAATAACGTAATATATATTCAGAAATTCCCATTTTCTTTTTTGCTTCAGGGTTTTTCTTACGTTTCTTTCAAAGAGGATAATCAATTACTGTTATTTCTGCTGACCAGACTATTTTTAGATCATTTTCCCTGATTTTAGCTAAAAGCTAGCATCCTGTAAACCAGGGTTCCCCAATTAGTTTTCCCCAAGAATTTTTTTTCCCCAAATTATGTCAAGCAGGCCAAGCCAAGGGCCACTACCCAGCATTTACGTTGTAGCGTTTGCAGTGTTTTATAATCACCATTTCTTAATAAAATGGAGATATATGAATATCTATGGAAAGCTTAGATTCTCCTAAACAAAATGAGCCCAAGCATGACATTTTATGACACGCAATCCCGAGATAAGTACGACTAAATATAAGATTTTTTTTTTTTTTTTNATTTTTTTTTTTTTTTGGAGAAGTCATCTGAGGGCCTGATAGATAGGACCCGCGGACCGCATTTGGCCTGCGGGCCACCAGTTGGGGATCCCTGTAACTCTGCTGAATTGTCTAAATGACACACCTGATGGCGTGTTGGGGCTCATCATGCAGTCATCATGCCTGAGTGACTGAAAAAGTTCATATTTGACAACAACATGCAACACGCAGAAAAAACCTGAACAAACACTAATTAAGGAGCCTTCAGCCTGGTCTCAGCCTGAAGGAAACTGTCTGGCTCCGCCACACGGGGCGGAGTCACTTTTCACATGTTAAAAAAGTTCTATTGTGATGAAATGCTTTGAGGCGTGTAAACATGTTATATCACTTTATGTAGCCTCCATGTCAGCAGTTAAGGTGGAATCTCTAGTCAGAATGATTTCTGTCAGGTTGAGGTATTTGTCCGTGTAACCGCAGCTCCTGATTGGTGGAGTGAAGAGGTGTGTAGGAAGTGAGGGAGAGGATGTGTGTCTGTGATGAGGAAGAGGAAGGGCAGCTTTGATTTGACAGGAGTTGGAGTTGGTTCCAGCACACGCGAGGTGAAGTGGCCACGCGCTGAAGACCAAACAGGAACTTCAAAGCTCACATGCTGCTCAGAGGCTCCCTGCATGAAGCCGTGATGGATCCGTGTTTGTATGTCACACGGATAACGCAGGAATTTCTGCTTCACTGCAGCAATGTGTGACTGCAGCCAGACTCGCTGCAATAAATGCACCTTTTTTCAGCATAATGATGAAACATTATCAAACAGGTTTATGTTATGTCTGATACCGATGATTCGCGTGATTATCCTGACATGATTTACGTGTAACATGTACAGCAGCTTCCTGCCTCAGACTTCATTTAGTAACTGTTTAAATGATGAAGTGACTCATCGCTTATTAAAATTCAGCTGATTTTATGTCAAATGATGACTCCTTTAACCTTGATATGAGGTTTTCTCTAACACTAACCCTAACATCAAACCCCATATCAACACGCATCATTTGTGTATGTGTGTGTGTGTGTGCATGTTTGTGTGCTTGTTAGTGTGTGTGAAAGGCGGCTGGCTGATAAAGCTGTTGGTTGGATGAGTGTGATGGAATGGGAAGAGACAGGGAGGAGATTGGTTTGGCTGCTGCTGCCACGGTGATGGATGCAGAGGAAGCCTGGAGGACCAGAGGAAGCCCGACAGTCCACACACACACACACACACACACACACACACACACACACACACTGCAATTCCACTGATTCTATATTTAACCATAATAAGATAAGGCGATACATTTCAATTTACATGAAACCACATCTGACTAAAGGTACAATTCTATTTATCTGATGGTGTGTGTGTGTGTGTGTGTGTGTGAGATCATGATCCCACACTGGCAGCTGCATTAACACATCACCACAGCAAACAGACAGCATAACTCTAAATATAATCAGCAGACTGACGCTGAGGGAAACATGAGCTGTGAGTGAGTGTGTGTGAGTGTGTGTGTGTGTGTGTGTTCATCCTGTTGCAGCAGATAATAAATCTGTTTTAAAGGTCAGAAATTAAACTTCAGCCACAAATGGACCTTGTCTTATTTGTTGGAGTATTTGTTTTGTTGCGTTCTTATTGGTGATAAAAAGCTTAACGCTCTGATATTCACACACACACACACACACACACACACACACACACACACACACACACACAAGGCCATTGCCAAGGGGAGTTATTTAATGAAGGTGTCGTCGGGTTCAGGAGGCAGACCACCTACAGGCTTTGAAGAAGGATTCCAGCTGACCGTCTGACCTTTATATGCTGTGCCCTGGAGACACACACACACACACACACACACACACACGCACGTACAGGCACATTACACGCCACCTCGGCGAGCGTAAAAGTTGAGAATGATGGTTTTGACGTGTTGACAGTAATGACACGTGATGATGCTCAAACACGGAACACGGCAGACGACAGCCAATTATGGGAAAAACAGCAACAAATGACCACAAATAGCAACTCGTTAAAACACAATCATGCACTTCACAATGATAATAAAGTGTGTGTATGTGTGTGTGTGTATGTGTATGTGTGTTATCCCTGCCAGTTTTCATGCCCAGCTTTGACAGTTTCATGCAGATTACATGTGACACTGAATGTTTCCAGCATGATCATCACTGTCAAACTCTTTTTTCAGTATCGAAGCCTAAGTGTTCTTTACATGATCTGCAGATCGTTTGTTCTGGTCTGAATCAGGAACTAAATTGTTGGTTTGGTTCAGTTTCACACAGAAAAACATCCAATCAAACCAAAATCTATCAGCTAAAGTCATGTGACAACACTCTCTCTGCTGATTGGCCAGACAGAAACTCCAAACAGGAAGTAGTTTCTATCAAAGTAAATCAGAGTAACAAAGATGAATGTGGATCCTTTCCTGTCATAGCATCATCTGATCCATGAAGAAGAAAACTATGACAGCAGAAGCTGAATCACGTGTGGAAAACCACATGCTGCTTCACATGATGTGAAGAAGACATGCTGCCTTCACACACTGAACATGCTGACAACATACATGCACACGCTAACCTGAACGTGTTCATCTGAACACGTGTTAGCTAAGATTGATGCATTTTTACCTTTAACATCATCATTTGATTTGATCATCAGAGGCGGAATTTACTTAACGTTACACACACACACACACACACACACAGCAGTCTTTTCCGTGTTTGTTTTACGCCTGTAATCGNACGTTACACACACACACACACACACACACAGCAGTCTTTTCCGTGTTTGTTTTACGCCTGTAATCGTGTCGGACTGCCGGCTGGAATCAGAGTCTTCCTGGCAGCAGCGTCTGTCAGTAATGGACTCTGTGGAAGCTGAAGCCATGATTAAAGGGTCATACACACTCAGCGGGACACGGCTGCTACACGGCTGAGCAATCTAAACTGCTGTGCAGCGCTCCACAACAAAAATATTCACCACAAAGCTTTTCTGAAAAATCCTGGGAAAAAGGCTTTACGTGTGGTGTGCGTTTAGCCCGGACGTCTCTGAAACGGACCGTCCTCGTGTTCTCGTGTCCACGTGTTCATTATCCTCATGTTTTCACAATGGCATGACGAGCGGCCAGTTTGTCTCTGTTTCCATGAAGTGTGGGAGCTTCTTTAGCTCCGTGGGATTCCACTTCTTGGCTTGGTTGTGTTTGTCTTTTGGTTCTTTACGTAGCGTTAATGTAGATTTTTCATTCCTCTGGACTTTGTCCTTCCAGAATCTGGCAGCCGTTTGTCTTTAGGACCCCTGACGGAGGTGTGGTGTAGCTGCTGGAACTTCCTCTGCAGCTGTTCGTGAGCGACCCTCAAATGCATCACGGCTGCTGCAGTTATGTCATATTTTCCACTTGCTCACCGTCACGTCACCAACCTCAGCAGTGATGTTCGTGTCTCTGGGAGCTCGTCCTCTGAGGTCGAGAGACGTTTGAGGCCTGTGGGGTCATGGGATCACTGGACAGGGATGTATGACGCTGCTGATATCTCTTCAAGAAGACGAAGGTCCAAGTCTTTAGAGTCCTGGTGCCGGTCTTACTCTATGAGTGTGAGACCTGGACACTAACCAGTGACTTGACATGAGGACTGGATGTCTCCGGTNGTCTCTCTGGAGAACCCTTGGGTACCGCTGGTTTGACTTTGGAATGAGCGGTTGCTCCTGGAGGCCTGGAGGAGACGATTACCAGCATTGTGATGGAGCGCCAGTTGCGACACTACGGCCACGTGGCGCGTTTTTCTGAGGATGATCCAGCATCAGGTCCTCGTTGCTGAGGACCCCAGAGACTGGACCAGGCCGAGGGGACGCCACGGAACACCTGCAGCAAATGGATGGGTACCTCCGTGAGATGGGGATGGACCATGGGTCTGCCAGCCCAGCGCATGCTCCTCCTGACCTGATAATACCAACATTTCCTGATTGGTCAAACTTTTAGGGTTATTCCCAATTTTTATATTCCTGAGTTTTCCTAGAAATTCCTGACTTGGTTATCCTGACTTTTTAAAGTTGTTACAAACTTTTCCAGATAACTAACTTGACTCTTTGGAGTTTTAAGCACCTTTATGATCTCGTACCAGGACAGTAATTAGATCCAGAGTGCACCTGAATGTTACCTGTACCTGTAAAAGTTGTTTGGAGATAACTGACATCATCGCTGGTGGAGCATCAGATCAATGACCTGAGTCTGCGGTGCATTCAGGTTCCCTCTGTCATCATGGCGCTGAGGTACTTCATGTTCTCCTGCTTTCATTCTTAACTTCTCAGATCGCTGCGGCCTCATCTCAGAGTCTGTCAGAGCAGAGATGAAGGTTGTTTTCAGTCTGCTCACATGTGGAAATGGAGTTTAATGTTACATGTTAAGAGGAACGACTAACGAGGTCACAGCACAGGATGTCTCTTATCATATCCTCTCATAATGTTACTATTATTGTATCTTTACATGCTGATATATTTATGCAAATACAGAAAGTACAGGCCTGTCACTTTGCAGGCTTTTGGTTTCCAGCGTAGATTCGTTGCCTCAGAATCTTTTTTTTTTTTTTTTNTTTTTTTTTTTTTTTTTGATGATGATACCCTTTCGTTTAATCTAAAACTAAGTACAATCGAAAGCCTAAACTTAAGTATGATAAATGATCCTTAAAGACTATACCAGTGATTTTGCTTGTTTGAACCCAAAAAATATAGACACACGTGTTAGCAGGTGAAACATTGAATTTTAAGGTGGATAAATTACCTGAACATTTGATTTTGAAAGATTAAGAGATTTAGCAAAATAACTGAAAACCTAAAATACTGATTTATGTTTTGGAAAGTGGAAAATAATGTAACATGTATGCAGGTAGTATTTATTCTGCTTTGATATGCAAAATCACCGGTATAGTCCTTTATACATCCTCATTGTGAAGGTCTTAAACTGGTCCTCACAAGGATAGAACATGCACACACAACACACCAAACACACACACACGCTTTATTCATATCTGTACTGTTGAGTGATGAAGCGAGTTGCTGAAACATGTTACAAATAGAATGAAAACCAAACACACACACAGCATTTATGCTGTGTGTGTGTGTGTGTGTGTGTGTGTGTGTGTGTGTGTGNACCAAACACACACACAGCATTTATGCTGTGTGTGTGTGTGTGTGTGTGTGTGTGTGTGTGAGAACAGCAAAAAGCAGAGCTGTTCAAACATCACAAAGAACCCAGCTGTGTAGGAAGTGATTGCTAAAATTGCACCATGACAGCCTTTCCATCATTCTCTCTCTCGCTCTCTCTCTCTCTCTCTCTCTCTCTCTCACACACACACACACACACACACACGCACGCACGTTCCTACCCTCAAAGAACCTCAAACACTGTAAAAACTCAGACTGGATCAAATGAAACCACCTCAGCTTCCATCATTCACTTCATACAGACAGTTAAGTAATATTAATAACTTTATGTCGCCTTAACATTTCTACTTAAAGTCTTCACGTTTCAGACGTAAAATCACATAATCATTCAGTCTTTGACTTATCATATTGTGACTTGTGTTCTATTTGGGTTAAAACACCGTTATTCATGTTAAAATTAATCACTGTGGCCCAGACTGCTCTGACATGTTGAGATTATTCTGTTACTGTTAAAGGACCATACCACCCATTTTGCATGTTTGAGCCTAATATATTCAATTTTCATACATGTTACGTTACTGACAATCATTTCCCAAAGGATAAAACCGTATTTCAGCTTTCCTGATATTTTGCTAAATCTCTTAATCTTTCAAAATCAAATATTCAAGTGATACACCCACCTTAAAAATCCATGTTTCTCCTGCTAATAGTTACACAGCCTTATGAAGTCACGGTCCTTTAAATTTTTCCATAAACGCAGGTCTTCTTTTGGGACTATATTCCCCGGTGGAGGCATACATTCACTCCACGCTTTTTATTGAGCTTAAACACTAAAATTACATAACTTCTAAAAAAACCTGAATACACGTCTTGTTGGTGATGATGGATTACCTATCCCAAGAACGTTTACAGTATCAACAAGTTGATTTTAATAGCAGAATGAACTGAAACCAATGGAGGTCTGGAAGGTAGGAAAAACATTTTTAATTCACTGTTCCAGTAGTATGCTTTGGTCAGTAATGTTACGTGTATGAAAATTGAACTTTTAGGCTCAAACGTGAAAAATGCCAGTATGGTCCTTTAATCAACCCACATCCTATTATGGAAAAAGGACACGAAAACTACACGTCTTAGTTAACAAACTGCTGATGAACTTCATAAACTTGTCAAGTTTTTAATGACGTATTCAGAGGAAACATTTTAATGACATTCTGGCTTTTCTACAGCTTAACTCTAGATGGCGTAAAATCTCCGTGTGAGTGTTTGTTCACGTTGCTTGAAAATGAAGCTTTCTAAAAGCTCCTGGAGGCGTGTTCGCACTGACATGTTCTCCTTGTGTTGGTGTGTTTTTATGCAGTTAGTTTGTCCATCGGCAAAATTAGAAGCAAAGGCCTGTCTCTAATAAAAGCCTGTCTCCTATATTGGCCGGATTCTCCTGCAGTTGATGTAAATAAAGGCATAAAATAGAGTATTTTCGGTGTATGTTTATTGACCTTGGCCTCAAAAATCAGGTAAAATGATGCATCAGGCTCAGCTGCTGTGTAATTTTGGTGAAGATTTTAAGGGAGTTTTTGAAGCAGCAGAGTATTTTTTTCATTGTCGTACTTCAAAATGTGATTATATCTTTCATTAATGCAGATATCATTCCTGATTGTGTTTTTTGAACTTCCTCCTCCTCTTCCTGTGGATAATTTCACGCTCCAGCACTCATCAGGCCTCTTGATGAGCTCTCTGATGAACTCCACAGGCTCATCAGGTGACAACGTGGAGTGTCGCACCTGATGAGGAAAACAGGTCAACTCGGATCCTCTCAGCCATTTGCTCTCAGGCAGCACAGGACATTTCCTTCTCCCACGGAGTTTCTTTTTGTCTGTTTGCAGTTTGTCCTCTGAAACACAACAGGAAGTGTCACCTGGAGAAAAAAACACAGGACGTATTAAAGGATCATATCACATTTTGCATGTTTGAGCCTAATTTCATACACGTAACATTACTGACAATCATTTTCCAAAGCATACTACTGGAACGGTGAATTAAAAATGTTTTTCCTACCTTCCAGACCTCCATTGGTTTCAGTTCATTCTATTAAAATCAACTTATTGATACTTGAAACGTTCTTGGGATAGGTAATCCATCATCATCAACAAGACGTGTAGTCAGGTTTTTTTAGAAGTTATATAATTTTAGCATTTAAGTGAAATAAAAAGCGTGAAGTGAATGTATGCCTCCACCGGGGAATATAGTCCCAAAAGAAGACCTGCTGGACGGGCTGGACGAAAAGGCTGGGCGAAAAAACAAAAATATACGTGTTAGCCTCATTAGCTTTAGATCAGCTGTGCTGTGGGCTTAATGCTAAAGCATGCTAACACATAATAACATGTTAACATGCTAATGACCATTTCAATGTCCCAATATCCTAAGTCTTAACAGAATGTGTACATTTAAGATGTTAGCTTGCTAGCATATTAGCATGACACAAGCTTAAAGTAGTTTTGGTTGTTTAACCTTAGCTTACCCATCATGACACCCACAGCTAGTTGACCACGTGATTTTATTAGCTTTATCTTTGAGTTCTTTACCAAGCTTACAGTTAGCATGTAACAGCTAGCATGTAACATGCTATCATTTAACCTTTTGTGGATCGTCCTCTGGGGACCATGAATATCTGGACCAACTTCATCCATGCAGTCATTTTACAGATGATTCAAACCCTGCTGCTAGCATGGCTAATGAAAGTCACAGAGTGGCTGTTAAAGGGCCATACTGATGGTTTTGTATGTTTGAGCCAATATATATAATCTACACATACACGTTACATTACTAACAACCATTTCTCCAGGGAAGATAGTCCCCATCCAAACACACTCACACTCATCCTGCTGCCTATGAGGTCAGTCTAACACACACACGTGCACAACACACACATACACACACACCAGAAACATGGGTAACAACTCCCCCGCAGATTCTCTGTTTGCACGCCGCCTCGCTGCTGCGTGTAACAGTGAGTTAGTAACACGTCTGTGTTTTGAACAAATGGTTGGAACAACTCTGACACAAGTAACAGCCAATCTGACAAAGACAACACACAGTTTGGTGTGTGTGTGTGTGTGTGTGTGTGTGTATGTGTGTGCGCTTCCACTCATTTCACAGGTAGGCCTNGTGTGTGTGTGTGTGTGTGTGTGTGTGTATGTGTGTGCGCTTCCACTCATTTCACAGGTAGGCCTCGCTCCACATTTCTCGCTGAATAAATTTACATGTTAAGCTTCCAGCTGATAATTTTCCAAAGCCATTAACTTGCTGTAAAACTTAAGTGTGTGTGTGTGTGTGTGTGTGTTAAAGCCAGAGCTTCCATCTCAACAAGCATTCCTGGAAATTAAGGAGGACAAGCACACAGGCAGTAATAAGGATAATTTGCTTACTGGGAAGCAGCTTCATTCTGACCTAAATTATCCTGAAAATAACAGAGTAAAAGCAGCAAAGACGACGACTTCTCAACAAATACACAGCAAATTAAAAACTAAACACGGGTTATTAAAAACTCTAAGCAGGAAGAAATTAAGGCCTTTATTCTCAGGTACTGAATCACTTTGATCTGCACTTAAAGGACCATACCAGTGATTTTGTATGTTTAAGCTAAATAAATACTACCCGCATACACGTTATGTGACTGACAACCATGTTCCCAAAAAAATAAATAAATAAATAAATAAAATAAAATAAAAAATTAATTGTATTTTAGTTTTTGTGTTATTTTGCCAAATTCCTTAATTTTTCAAGATCAAATGTTCAGGTGATACATCAATGTTTGGCCTACTCATTAGAAGGCACCGCCATTTTTTGACTTCTCAGTAAAAGCCTTCCATCTTCTCCTGGGACTATATTTCCTGGCGGAGATATACATGTTCGTCTGTGTAACTGTGTGTTGGATCAGTTCAATAAAGTCACTATGACAAACAGTTTAATAGACGTCGTGTTCGCTGTGATGGATTATGTATCTCAAGCACGTTTCAAGTCTCTGCAAGTAGATTTTTATGTCGTATTGGAATGAACTGAGACCAATGGCAGCCTGGAAGGTAGGAAAAACAATTCTGATATTTACCTTTCCAGTCGTATTTTTTGCGAATTGGTTGTCAGGAGTGTATCGTGTATGTGGGTGTTTATATTGGGTTCAAACATGCAAAACTACTGATGTGGTCCTTTAACAGATTTTTGGTGGCTTTCATGAAACAAAAGGCCCCAGAAAGTAAAAACTGACAGGATGGTCAGATGAAAATGCCAGTGATGCCGGGGACGAAGAAGTCCGTAATTGTTGCTGTTTCTCCGCGCCACTCTTTCCCGTTTTAGAATCCTTTTCATCTAAGCACCAAGAAAATTATGAAAGAAAAAAATTGTGTTTGCTTAGTTTAAATTCATTTTAATTAATATTATATTGTGCAGTGCAAAGATCACCGGTCGGCCCACCTGTCAACTCTCAATGAGCCCAACGCCGTGTCAGCCCATCGTTGTCATGGAGATGACGGGATGCTGNGTCAACTCTCAATGAGCCCAACGCCGTGTCAGCCCATCGTTGTCATGGAGATGACGGGATGCTGAATGTGATTGGACCAAAGCAAAGCATTCTCACACAGACAGGGGTGCAGTCGGAGATTCGTAGCGCTGCTTACAGTGGAGAAAGCAGAGAATTTTGACTCGTTACGTTGCAGCGATGTCTCACAGATAATATAAATAATACATATGAAAAGTAGAATTTGCTCAGAGTCTGGAGACATTTGTGGTTCGGTCCAGATTTTGAGGATGACTGGTCTTTTGTTTTTTGTTTTTTTTATACTTTATAAATTTTCGATAAACCACAACAAAACATTTAACAAAAACACACACACTCATATCAAAAAAAAAAAAAGNGTTGCCAGCCAGACCTTTCATAGCAATACCTCCGCATCAAAAGCGGGCACAGAAACAAAAACTTTGATTATATACAATTCAACACACAAAAAATAGCTCTCTACTCCTTGAGGCCACGCAAAAAGGGACCCCAGATCTTGTTAAACTGTGCCATGGAGCCTGTCTTTATATAGCGTATCCTTTCTAGATGTAAAAAAGAAACCATATCATTTAGCCATTGTTTAAAAACTGGTGCAAAGG
>VXCM01010681.1:0-13926 GCA_014773175.1 Lucifuga dentata | reverse complement strand
GCCTGTTTTCAGATCCACCTTTCCTTTGGCCGTTTCTTCCATGGACTAGCTTAAAGTTCATTAAAAGTGACTGGATGAGCATGGAGGGAAGGGGAGCTGGAGCTTCAGGTGTTGCAGTGCATCCTGGGATTTGTAGTATCCGTAATGTGCGCGCTATATACCGGCAGGCCAGTTATTATAGAGGTTAGATATTATCTCACAGGCCACATATAACTGTATCCGGCCCTCGGGCCTTCAGTATGACATATGTGTTCTAGATCAATCAATAGATTCATAGATTGCTGCGTTGTTGGTTCGGCGCGGATCACGTTCACCCCACAAACGATCGGCTGCAGAGTTAGATTGGAATGAAGTTCAGCTGCAGACACTTTTAGCTGCTGCATCTTCCTGGAAAGCCGCTCATCTTCAAACTGTCCAGTTCAGTAAGGAGACAGGAAATATGTCCAGGCAGAGACGCAGACGTCTTCCTGTTCTGCTGTATCGACACTCTCTGTGCGGTTTGACACTTCCAACTACTTCCAGGAAGGGTCAGTCAATCCCAGGAATGCAATTAAATCCCTTTGGAGCTGTAATTCCACCCGTGGCTGTGAGAGATCGAGGTTGCTTTGTTTACTACCATGGCAACAGCAAGGCGATTGATTGGTTATGGGATGGCAGCTTCCTATCAGGTTGACTGAGATTCAGACGCTCCGGTGGAATGTGTATTGGTGCAGCTGAAAAACCGTCTTTCAATTCTGCAATTTGTTTTGCTCACAACCAAGGCGAAGCTGCAGTTTCTTCTGGCAGTGATTTTCAGCAGTTGTCTCATTAGTTTTCAGCTACGGAATAATTGTTATGACATCCTGAAGGGTTCAGAACCACAGGTTGAGAACCACTGCCCTTAACTAACAGTTGATATTGTGCTTTGCAGGCAGATGAAGGCATTGCAGGTTAATTATTTTTGGGAGTGTATAAATTGCAGCGTTTTGTTTCTCCTCTTTTTCTGATTTTGTCGTCCACCCGATTTCAACTCAGAATTAATTTTCACACTGTGGATGTTTGTCAAAGTCTTTCCGCCCACACTCACCATCCATAATGTGTTTTATGTTTGCAGTACAAGGCCATGACGCCGTGGGTGGGCCTCAGGAAAATCAACGTGTCCTACTGGTGCTGGGAGGACATGTCGCCCTTCACCAACACGACTCTACAGTGGCTTCCTGGCGAGCCCAGCGATGCCGGCTTCTGTGGCTACCTGGCTGAGCCGGTGTCCAGCGGCCTCCGAGCCCAAAGCTGCATCAACCCGGTGAACGGCAGCCTGTGTGAACGCCCAGGTCTGTTTGCAACGCTCGATTTACGCCAAAGACGAAGCACCGTGACACCTGATTATACCATGTTCTTTAGCAAACAAAGCGCACGTGGAATTTTATATGCTGTTCAAAAAAATTATTTTCAGCATATAGAAATCAGCATATTAAACACGTTATATGATGCAAAGTCAGTTCTTACACAAAGAAAGAGCCAAAGCGCCTCTAAAACCAGAGGGATTATTTCTCTCTTTAGTTTCAGTTTTGGAAAGAACAGTAAAAAGTGCCTAAAGGCTCCGACACCATGTTCAATTTTGGGCCAGGCGAGAGAAAAGGATTGTGAGAGAAAAGTGAAGAAATCCCTGGTCGTGACGCTTCATCACAATATACAACACTTCCACAGATGGCGGATTTAGCACTTTTGTGACCAAAGTCAGCCTGCTGTAAAATTCTGACAGAGTTAGAAGTTGAGGATTAAAATCTGACTGATGCTGTGAACCACGTCTATAAAACAACAAAGAGGAAAACGGCGTGAAACGTCACCAGGATGTTTCTGAAGTTGTAATAATCGTGACAACTCTCCGTTTCTTGTGTATATAAAGTGTGTGTTTGTAGCAAAGAGAAAGTTTTTTTCCCTGCTTTTTATAGCTCTGTTTTCACCAGGTATTCATGTCACAACCTGACGTGAATCAAACTTGATCTCGCACCGCGTGACGCAAGATGAACCTATAACATCGATATAACAGCATGTCGGAGCCTTTATATTACTCTGGTGAGATGAGGACACGATGCAGCTTTGTTTGTTTTTTTTTTGGTGTCTTGGTGATTTCGTGACAGCCGCAATACTTCTAAAATGCTCCTGAGATCAGATCACATCCTGATCTCACCTGCGACACGAATTCTAAATGACAGGTAAATACATTAAAAGCCCAGACTTGAATAATCTCTACTCAGACATTATTGACGTGTGAATAAAGTATCAGAATGGTAATTAGCTCCTTTGCTGCCCCCCTTCCAAGTGTTTAGATTGGAAACACCACAGTTGGCTGTTTGACAGCTTTGCTCTTTGTTTTCAGGTAATTTCAGACGCAGACATGCTGCTACCAGCTGCTTTCTAACAGTGTGACATGCTGACACCAGTGCTGGCGATAAATATTTGCACTTTTTAATATTAATTTTCAGAAAAAAACGAGTGATCAGATCAGTAATTTCTGTATTTATAAATGAACGTTTAGAGGCATTTTCTTTAAGGGACCATACCACCTTTTATGCATGTTTGACCCTAATATATTCAGTTTTCATACATGTTATGTTACTGACAGTCATTTCCCAAAGGATGAAACCGTATTTCAGCTTTCTTTATATTTTGCAAAATCTCTTAATCTTTCAAAATCAAATATTAAAACAATACACCCACCTTAAAAATCCATGTTTCTCCTGCTAATAGTTACACAGCCTTATGAAGTCACGGTCCTTTAAATTTTTCCATAAACGCAGGTCTTCTTTTGGGACTATATTCCCCGGTGGAGGCATACATTCACTCCACGCTTTTTATTGCGCTTAAACACTAAAATTACGTAACTTCTAAAAAAACCTGAATACACGTCTTGTTGGTGATGATGGATTACCTATCCCAAGAACGTTTCAAGTTTCAACAAGTTGATTTTAATAGCGTACCAGAATGAACTGAAACCAATAGCGTAGGACTGGGCGATAAATCGATTTAATCCATTAATTCGATTTTATGTTTTGGCACAATGGCTGAATCAGAAAATCAAGATTTAAAAAACAACTACTATCTAACTGTTTTTAACAGGGAAAATGCAGCAGCGGGTTGCTCTCTGTCAATCAAGCCCGTTCCCATTTTGTGCGCGTTAAACCTACAAGCCCTGTTTATACTTTCCACGTGTCCGTGAGAGTCCGTGGCTCTGCCTGCAGCGGACACGGACGCGGTTTCCAGCCTTCTCAATCAACGTTTGCTGATGTCACGTCCACAAAGTTTTCAGTCATCAGTGTGAAAAAAATCGAGATTTTATTTTTAGGCCATATTGCCTAAATAGCAGTCTGGAGGGTAGGAAAAACATTTTTAATTCACCGTTCCAGTAGTATGCTTTGGGAAATGATTGTCAGTAACGTTACGTGTATGAAAATTGAATGTGTTAGGCTCAAATATGCAAAATGCGTGATATGGTCCTTTAAATCAATCAGCATGCAGACACAGTTACAGTTAAACATAAAACACTGGCGATGCGGGAGCTGTTTTTAAATAGCTCATAAATGTTAAAACGTAGCTTCTATTGGTCAAACAAAATAAAAGTTTTCGTGCTGTCTCCCACTTTGTCTCAGATGCACGGCGGTTTTTAAATGATGTTTTTCCAAGTTACGGCTTCCCAGTTCTGAGGTAAAACAAACGCAGCAGCACGAGGTCTTTCAACTAATTTCTTTACAACTTTCCCCAGCCAATCACAGCGCCAAGCAGTGCCGGACGCCGTGCGCCATGAGAAGCACGTGCAGCGAATGCACCAGCAGCAGCTCGGAGTGCATGTGGTGCAGCAACATGAAGCAATGCGTCGACTCCAACGCCTACGTGGCCTCCTTCCCGTTTGGACAGTGCATGGAGTGGTACACCATGCACACCTGCCCACGTAAGACACGCCCACTCTCTGATTAGAGACTCTCTGGTTTTTAGATTTAACTCAGCAATCTTTTAGATTTGTGCCTTTGTGTTTTGTCCCCAAGTTGGTCTTGGGGAGAATGGGGAGTAACGTAAGACTGGATGAAAAAAATGCAGAGTTCAATGAGTTACCAGATTTATAGCCAGGAATAGCATCTTAGTGTAAATGCTTTATTAGTGGGCGGGGCCTTTATTTACCTGCTGAGAGAACCCAGCCAATATAGGAGACAGGCTTTTATCAGAGACAGGCCTTTATTTCTAATTTTACCGATGATTTGCCGTCATGTATGTTTTTTCCTTTTTGTTTTTCCTCTGTTATTTAGTTGTAGAATTTCTTTCCTCATCCATTTCTATTTATTTATTTATTCCTAGAATCAAGTTTTTTAAAAATTGCAGGCAAATTTTCACGAGCCATTAAACTGTGTGAGTGAAAGATTTCTGCAGAGAGGAAACAGGGATTAATAATCTGCTTTAATAGTTTGATCACTTAGTCTCCGGCTGCTACTTTGTTTTGTATGGTTCAGCGGAGAACAATTTTCATTTATTTAACCTGGCAGGTCAATTAAGTCGGAATTGTTGCTTACAGCCATAGGCAGGAAAATCTCTGGAGGGGCGAGAGCGAGGAATTAAAGGATAGACAAATATCTATGGAGAGCAGGTTTACAGAAGCCGGGAATCAGAGACGTGATAAATGTGCTGGACTGGTGTGTACTGGTGTGTCACTGCTGATGTTTATTGTCCTGCAGCGGAGAACTGTTCAGGATACAGAACATGCGGTCAGTGTCTGGACCAGCCGGGGTGTGGGTGGTGCACCGATCCCAGTAACACCGGGAAAGGTCAATGCATCGAGGGCTCGTACCGCGGGCCCTTCCAGACCGCCGTCCCGGCCCCGTCCACCCTGCCCGGCCTGACGTCCAGCACCCAGCCGGCCCTCAACGTCAGCATGTGCCCCAGCGAAGCCAAATACAACTGGTCCTTCATCCACTGTCCAGGTGGGTAATAATTATTAAAGGACCATACCATCCATTTTGCATGTTTGAGCCTAATATATTCAATTTTCATACATGTAAGGTTGACATTCATTTCTCAAAGCATACTACTAGAATGGTGAATTAAAAATGTTTTTCCCTACCCTCCAGACTGCCATTGGTTTCATGGCATTCATTCTGATACACTATTAAAATCAACTTGTTGATACTGTAAACGTTCTTGGGATAGGTAATCCATCATCACCAACAAGACGTGTATTCAGGTTTTTTTAGAAGTTATGTAATTTTAGTGTTTAAGCTCAATAAAAAGCGTGGAGTGAATGTATGCCTCCACCAGGGAATATAGTCCCAAAAGAAGATTTCATACATGTTATGTTACTGACAATCATTTCCCAAAGGATAAAACCGTATTTCAGCTTTCCTGATATTTTGCAAAATCTCTTAATCTTTTAAAATCAAATATTCAAGTGATACACCCACCTTAAAAATCCATGTTTCTCCTGCTAATAGTTACACAGCCTTATGAAGTCACGGTCCTTTAAAGTTTTCCATAAACACAGGTCTTCTTTTGGGACTATATTCCCTGGTGGAGGCATACATTCACTCCATGCTTTTTATTGAGCTTAAATGCTAAAATTATGTAACTTCAAAAAAACCTGAATACACGTCTTGTTGGTGATGATGGATTACCTATCCCAAGAACGTTTCAAGTATCAACAAGTTGATTTTAATAGCAGAATGAACTGAAACTAATGGAGGTCTGGAAGATAGGAAAAACATTTTTAATTCACCGTTCCAGTAGTATGCTTTGGGAAATGATTGTCAGTAATGTTACGTGTATGAAAATTGAATATATTAGGCTCAATCATGCAAAATGGCTGGTATGGTCCTTTAATCATTTTGTTGAAGAATAAAATGTCCTGTTTGTTTGATCCTGGAGCTGTGTGTGTTTTTCTGCAGCCTGTCAGTGTAACGGTCACAGCCAGTGTGTCAACGAGAGCGTGTGTGAGAAGTGCGAGGACCTGACGACCGGGCGACACTGCGAGAGCTGCATCTCCGGTTTCTACGGCGACCCAACGAACGGCGGGAGCTGTCAGCGTGAGTCACGCCGGGTCCCCTCAGTCTGCACGGAGCTTCATTTAACACGCCACTGTGTCACCGTTTGGTTTTACACACACACACACACCGCTGCAGCAAAACGATCCTCTGGGATATTAAAGATTTACTCCACCGTACAGATGATACGACAGCCACAATAAATCCATCACTTATTCCTGCGACAGTCTAATTTAGCTTCTCGATATATTACAGACAAGTATGTTTCAAAGCAACATGAAATATTTACTTTGTTCTACGGCAGCGACAGTTAATCAATATATTTACCTCTGTCAGTAATTATGTTTTCATTCCTTATGTTTCTTTACATGTATTTACTATCCCCTCAGGGATAGTAAATACACGTCACTTTACAGCTAATTATGACATTTGGTTTGTCAGTATGAGCGAAACAAGGCTTTGCGCTGTTAAGACATAATTAAAAAGTGCCTGATTAATACAAATAAACAAGCAAACACACATTAAAAATGAGGATAAATTGATAATGCGGCTCATTGTTGCACCAGCTGTCAGGCGTTGCTTTGCAGATGTCTGGAAGTCACTTAATTTATTTACACAGTGATTGTACACAACTGCTTAATGATGTAAAAAATGATAAACTGCACAGATAAAAGAGCAGAAGAGGGGGAATAAACACTTCAAAATGCGAAACAAAGTAGACGTTTTAAAGGGTTCCTTTCTGCTAACAAGCTGTCTGAAAGCTCCAGAAATGTCTTAAAAATGTGAAATATCATATTATCCAAAACAAAGGCCTTCAGAGGCGTCGTGTAGAGTTAATTAAAGCATTTCAACTGTTGTGTTAGTGAGTCAGCTTTTAATTTTACAGTGATAAAGACAAAAACATTCTGCAGCTTTTCTGGGATGCATTTGACTTTATTCACTTTTAATTTCTTTTTTTGTTGTTTTCTTCAGCGTGTAAGTGTAACGGCCACGCCAGCATGTGCAACCCCAACAACGGCAAGTGTTTCTGCACCACCAAGGGCATCAAAGGCGACCGCTGCCACCTGTAAGTGTCGTGACGAGACGTTCGATCGCGCTCATCCGTCCTTTTCTTTCTCACGTTTCACACTCAGTTTCCTTTACACTTCTGTCATAGTTCAAACTGTTACCGTCATCGGTGTTTTTCTCCTCTAAAATCGAATAGAGGGCTGGGGAACAGGTGTGATTTGGTGCGAGGATGCAATACAACTCTGACTTTGGTTGTATTGGGACCAGATAGCCATAGCCCGTGACAACAAACCCGGTACCCCATACTCCCGCAGCACCCTCTACAGGACACCTTGGGACATGGTTCTAGGCCTTTTCCAGATCCACAAAACACATGTAGACTGGTTGGGTTGGGCATACTCCCAAGCCCCCTCTCGTATCTGTGCGAGGGTGAAAAGCTGGTCCACAGTTCCACGACCAGGACGGAACCCTCATTGCTCCTCCTGGATCTGAGGTTCGACTATCGATGAGTCTTCTTTTCAGCACCCCTGCATAGGCTTTCCCCGGGAGGCTAGAAGTGTGATCCTTCATCCTTCGATAGTTTGGAACACACCCTCCAGTCCCCTTTTTTAAAGACGGGGACCACCACCCGGGTCTGCCACTCCAGGGGTACTGACCCAGACCTCCATGCGATGACAGTGACCTTTGACGTGCACTGGGCAGGTTTGAGGCTGAGTATGAAGCGACTGGGATGAGAATCAGCACCTCCAAGTCTGAGACCATGGTGCTCTGCAGGAAAAAGGTNAGCGACTGGGATGAGAATCAGCACCTCCAAGTCTGAGACCATGGTGCTCTGCAGGAAAAAGGTGAACCGTTCCTTCCAGGTTGGAGAGGAGTCGCCACCCCAGACGGAGGACTTGAAGTATCTCGGGGTCTTGTTCACGAGTGAGGGTAAGATGGAGCGTNACCCCAGACGGAGGACTTGAAGTATCTCGGGGTCTTGTTCACGAGTGAGGGTAAGATGGAGCGTGAGATCAATAGATGGATTGGTGCGGTGTCCGAGGTCCTACAGATGCTGTACTGGACTGTTGCGGATATAAGCGGCTGAAATGAGGTTCATCCGCAGGGTGTCTGGGCTCACTCTCAGAGACAGGGTGAGAAGCTCAGACATCCTGAGGGACTCGGAGTAGAGCCGCTGCTCCTCCGCATCGAAAGGAGTCAGCTGAGGTGGTTCAGGTGCCTAGTAAGGATGCCTCCTGGTCATCTCCCTAGGGAGGTCTTCCAGACACGTCCAACTGGGAAGACCCAGGACACGCTGGAGGGATTATATCTCCCAGCTGACTTGGGAATGCCTCGCAGTCCCCCAGGAGGAGTTGGAGGGCCTGGCTGGGAACAGGAAGTGTGGGCTGCTTAGTCTGCTGCCACCGCGACCCAGACCTGGATAAATGAGCGATAATGGATGGATGGATGGGTTGGGGAATATCATGAAGTATTTTTTGTTTGATGGGTATGGACGACTTGTGCTTAATTTTCAATCGTACATTACGTTTATATGCATGTTAAAACTTTATGTTCGGATTAAGGCCACAAATCGACTTAGATTGAGATTGGCATAAATCTAAGTGTGTTTAGCCGCATGCTATACTTAGATTATTTGTCTGTATACAGATCAAAGCAATAATGTGAGTAAGACATATTTACATTTGAAAAAATCAATTTATTGTCTTAATTTGAGTATAATCCAAATTTTAACACACATTTAAATATTCTGAGTGATTCTGTGATTGTAAATCAATTTATTTTAGGCATGTAACTGGTAATCAATGACAGAATAAGTCACTTCCGCTTGCCTCTCCTCACTCTGTTTATGCAACATCGTATTTACATTTGGGTGAACCACAGAATCCCTTTAATTCCATCCATGTAGACGTTTTACTCACATTTTTGCCTTAATCTGAGTACAGACAAATAATCGGAGTACAGCGAATATGTGATATTTACTACTTGTCCTATACTTGGATTTCATGACAGTTTTGCTTCTGAAAAACCTATTCAGAACTTTTAACAACTTGTCAAAACTTCATGGTTGTCGCTCTGAAAACTGGGGGTTCTTCCTTTCCCTAAATTGATTTTTCGTGGTAAAACTCCATAACTGTCACCAGGTGTTGTTCATTCATTTTTCCTGTCGCTATTTTCTTTTCCCTTTTGTGCCTGTTGACTTGACCCGAACTGAAGGTCAAGGCTCTCTGCGTGATTTCTGCATGGCTTCTCACTCGTTGTGACACGAGCTCTTTCTTCCTGCTTTTGGTTTTATCTGTTATTAAATTGTCCCAATTCACCAGCCCGCTTCCCTCTTTTTCTTTCATTATTTCTTTGCCCTGTTGCCCTGTTTTCATCTTTTCTCCACCTCTGTCTCTCAGGTGTGAAGTGGAGAACCGTTACCAAGGCAACCCCCTCAAAGGAACATGCTACTGTAAGTGGAATTCCAATTATCAACTTCATTGAAGTTTTGGTAGAAATCACACTAAGGAAACACTACAAGGACCAACTCTTCTTCTTCTTCCTCGTTCGGGTCAGTGCTGAGACAGTTAAACAGCTCTTAAATCAAAGTTTGTCTCAAGTAGTTTGATGTTTGAAGCTGGAGAGGAGAAAAAAAAATTGCATATTTAAACAGGTCACAGGTGGACAGAATTAAAAGTGAAATGCAGATGAAAGTGAATGGCAGAAGAAGTTTGGGGGCGTTTGAAGCTCAGCCTTTCTCCTCTCTTTGTTGTGATGAAGATCGTTTCAACAGGGACCGACTGCAGCAAGCTTTTATTTAAATCCTCACGGCCAATGTCAAGTCTCTTGTCATTATTAGGCCCGTTTCATATGCTAAGCGTTGAGCGTTGACGCAGAGCTCAGCATCCAGCGCTCTGAGAGGCGCCGCTCAACTAAGCACTGACAGGAAGCGCTGCAATAATACAACAATCACAGAAAATTAAGTGCTGTTTGGATTGTTCAATCATTTTAAAGTCCTAATTATCCTGTAAAAATGTCAAACATATGCTGGCTGCAGCTTTTAAAGGAACATATAGGTGATTTTGTATGTTTGAGCCTCAATAAATTCTACCCGCATGTTATGTTACTGTCAACCATTTTCCAAAAGCGTATTGTAGTTTTTGTGTTTTTGTTTAAAATCAAATGTTCAGATAATACACCTTTAAAAGTCAATGTTTTGTCTGCTAACACTTACGCATAATTGTAGAAGGCGTGACTGTTTAAATTTCTCTGTAAAAACTGTTTTCTCTTGGGACTATATTTCCTAGCGGAGACGTACATTTTCTTCCATGCAGCTCCATGTTGGATTGCTTAAAACCCATGACTTTCGTTCCATCGTCATTCAAGAAAGCATATAGAATTTTAAAATAGAGAATGGAGATTTTGTTAATCTTCCATTTATTCTTCCTGTGACTTTCAAACTAGACTGAGCCTTTTTTTTTTTTTCGCCTTTTTCTTTTTCTCCCTCTCATTACCTCAGACACGCTCCTCATCGACTACCAGTTCACCTTCAGCCTGTCGCAGGAGGACGACCGCTACTACACCGCCATCAACTTTGTGGCCACACCTGAGGAGGTACGTAGCAGTCAGCGAACGCCTCACCGTCACGGCAATGGCTTCACTTTTATTAGGATTAAAGACAGTAAAGTCAGCATAAGATGACGGTGAGGAAGATTTCCAGCCCCCTGGGCTTTTTGTTAAATCAGGATGTCGCCGAGCAGCACAGATAGACATTAAAGACCATCAGTGTGATGATAGGGAAAAATCTGAACATTACACCCAAAGCGCTTATTTGATTGTTCCTCGCTCCTCGATTCTGACCCAAAAACCAATCTGGTCCGCCATCTTTCAGGACGTCCCAAAGCTTTTATTCCTGCTCTCTCGCCTCAAATGAGTCTGAGGAGCAGCGAGAACGTTTCATTTCTCTTCAGTCGTTGTTCTTCTGCTCCTCTGTCATCAAGTCTTTTCCTCACATCTTACGGGACTAAAATGCAAGGAAGAGACGCAAATGAGGAAAACATGGCAATAAGTATGAAATTTGGAACCTATATATATATATATAGGTTAGGGTTAGTATGTATTTATGTATATATATATATATACACATACATAGTGTTTTCCATACATAGGTGAAATTTGGGTGGCCCGCCCAGGTTTCTGAAACCCACCCAGGTTTTGCAGGACGACCCAGCCTTAAAAGCAGTACAACTCCGACACCTGCTGCCACATACACTGATACCTGAAAAACGAACCACATTTCTAGAACAAAAAGAAAGGCAAAGCTGTTAGATTGTCTAGTACTGTACAATTGGACATCTGCATTCGTGCAAAAGAAGTCCGTAAAGCCTTTAGGTACCTGAGAAATCATGAATACAATTTTATAAATAAACATACAGGTTTGCAATATATTTATATTATATACAATTAAGAAGCTGAGCAAATGAGAAAGGTGGGCTGATGGTTCCTGGTTGTGAGAAGAGGAAGCTAATCTAACAAATTTCTTCTGCACTTTAAGTGTTTGTCCATATAGTATTACAGTAATTCAAATACAGACAAAGTAAACTGTAATATAATACTATAAGAGAGATCCTCAAAAACCCTGGAGTGGAGTTTCACCTGATTAGCTGCATCAGGTGTGTTTGGCCAATCAAGATGTGGGAGGCGCCGACTCTTGATCAAATAATTTAGCTGATCAGGTGAGGGTACAGGTACAGGTGTGCGTGAATGCTGATTATACTGATTGTAACTTCATGTTTGCTCTTTCCCTCAGCCAAACCGAGATCTGGACATGTTCATAAACGCATCGAAGAACTTCAACCTGAACATCACCTGGGCTACGAGCTTCACCGGTACGTCTCACGGAGCAATGCGAGGGGATCGGCCATATTTCTTTTATGGAATACACTTTTATAGACGTGATTGCATGAAACTATATAGTGTAATTTTGTTTTAAAATTCAGTGGGAAGCTTTAAATGGCTTCATTTCAGGTGTTTAAATAGAAGGAAAATAATAATGATGATGATGATGGTGATGGATAAAACCAGGAGAGATGTTTAGGAAATGTATGGGTTTAAATTTTCTTACGCCATCTGATTTTGGTAATTTCTCAATAGGGAATTTTTTTAAAATCTTTTTCTCTCTCTGTTTGTCTTTGTCTTTTACCTAATATTACTTTTGTCTTATTCTTGGATTTACCCTTTTTCTTTATCTTCATTACATTTTCTACTTCCTCCTCTTTCTCCACTCTCTCCGCCTTTCCCGTTGCATTTGTTCTTTATCTCCTCTCCCTTCTCGTTTCCTGTTCTTTCCACTCGTTCAGCAGGAACGCAGACCGGCGAGGAGATTCCCATCGTCTCTCGGAGCAACATCAAGGAGTTCAAAGACAGCTTCTCCAACGAGAATTTCGATTTCCGCAACAACCCCAACATAACCTTCTTCGTCTATGTCAGCAACTTTACGTGGCCCATTAAGATTCAAGTACGTTTTTCCACAGCACGGTAAAAATACTTTACCTTCTGCTTTGTTTGATACAGTCAGGAGAAAATTGGCGGCGTGGTCGATGTCTGTCAGAGCTGCACTAAGCAAGATATTTCAGTAAAAACAGAATTGCTATTGTTTATTGTTAATTTAATTGGATCTCCATTAGCTGATGCCTCAGCAACAACTATTCTTCCTGGCATCCGTTCAATCAAACATAAAATCACACATTTATGTTAAAAAGTAAAACAAAATTAGGTAAAAATGACAAAGAATCTAATTTAGCAGCAATCACACCACCCAAAACTACATGATAAAATATCTGAATATATCGCAAACGATATAAACATGCTAACAGCCATATCTGACCTTTGACCCCAGCGATCCACCCTCTGCCAACCAAGAACAGACAACTAGACCACAGCAAGCATGGCACAGCGGAAAAGAAAACAGTTTTAACCCTAAATAAGCTTTTTAATTGCCTTTTAAAAATGAATTTATTTTTAATACTTTTTTTTTTTTTTTTTTTTTACTATTTTTAATACTGAAATCAAAACAAGAATGGGTTCAGTTCTGGTTGATAAACTGAATTTAGAATCGTTCTGAGCATTTTGCATAAATGCATTGAGCATAAATTAGATCAGACCAAAAAAAAATAAAAAAAACTTCTGCTGTTACTTCCTTTGGTGACACAATGATGCAAAAAAAAAAAAAANCAAAAAAAAAAAAAACACCATATGAAATGACTTAAATTCTTTTCAAATAAAAGTCTGAAAGGCATTTAAGAATCAACATCCACTAGCTGATTGATTGATTAGATATTACAATGATTAGTGCTTTAACAGCATGTATCTCAAAAGATTTACAGCCCCACAACGGTTTGCAACCCAGCCCCGCCCTCTTTAGGAAAACAACAAACTCCTTAAGCACCAATCAAAAACCAAGTGGTCATGTGCAGGTTGTTGGTATCTTTTAGAGAATTATTTTTTAGCGCAGGTCTCCTCGAGTTTTGACAATGTTCAACACATACTTCCTGTTACATTGCAATATAATATTAGTGGGCAGGGCCTTTATTTACTTCAACTGCAGAGAGAACCCGGCCAGTATAGGAGACAGGCTTTTATTTCTAGTTTTGCCGATGGACAAACCCATAACTGCATAAAAACACACCGCCAGAAGGGAGAAGATGTCAGCATGAACACACCTCCAGGAGCTTTTAGAAAGCTTCATTTTCATCCACTTTTCCCGGTCGGTGATGACAGCAGAGCGCCACGTGCTCCTCGCCAGGAAAATGGACGCCCTGCTGTCACTCACGGTGACCGTGGTGACAGCGGGTTCCACGTTTTGTTCACGTTGAACCCGGTCGGGCCTTCTGGCTGGAGGGGCGATGGCTGGAGAGGTTTTTAAAGGACCATACCA
>VXCM01010672.1:0-19069 GCA_014773175.1 Lucifuga dentata | reverse complement strand
TAAACAAAAAATCTAAAGCACTACATCTAAAAATCTAAATGTCAAGAAAGAAAGTTTAAATAAATAAATAAATATTGATACTTAATAAATTAATAAATATTAATGCTCCATTACATGCTAGCTAGGTTTACTTGAGTTAGCTAAGCTAACTTCTTCTTCTGATGAATTTCTGGCAGGCTGTTTAGCTAAATAGCATAATGCTGTACTCTGATGACGTAGGCCAAGGCCAGCTAGAAGGCTCTGACATGTAAAAGAATACGCCCAACATGGCAAACTCAAAATCTGATTGGTTAAAGAATATGACAATCAACAACATCATCCCATTTTCTTGAATAGCAGAGGAGATTCACTGAGATTCTGAAGGCCTCAGGCTAGATTATTTTACCTGGAGACAGCACAGGTGGAAAATCTGATTGGATAAAAGCTCTAATTTATATGAGCTGCACTGGAAGCAGCAAAACAGAGGGAGAGAGTATCAGTGAAATGATGTTAATAATAAATTGATGGGAATGAACTTTGTAAAATACATATAGCATTATTAAAATATATATTAAATTATAAAAACATAATTTGATGATTCTGACAATATCTAGGCCAGCAGAGAAGGTCTTGCTGGCCCTGACGGTGCACCACTGATTGATACATACATACACTCAAGCAGTTACATGAATGGACGCTGAGCGGCCGCTCAGCGTCCATTCATGTAACTGCTTGAGTAACTGCTTGAGTTGTCCCTTAATATCCATAAGGGACAACAAGATCTGATCCTTTCTTTGACCTCTAGGCACCATCGGCGACTGGAAGAACCACTTCACAGTGGCTCAGAGCGAGAGGTTTGACCAGATCTTCCAGAGGGAGATGAAGGACTTTCCTCTGTCTTTTATCTGGGACATGCGTGACGATGCCTGACCAGCAGATACTCACGGTTACAGCTTCATGACACCACACAAAAACAGTAAGCACACCGCCAGCAGCTTTTATCTGTTCTCATCTTAAAGGACCATACCATTATCTTTGCAAGTTTTAGCCCAGTTACTGCTAAACACTGTACAGCATCGTCTATAATAACACTCATGGAAATTTCAAAATCCAATATTGGTCATTTCCGAACATGTTTGACAGTTTTGGGGTCTACAACTGTGTTTCAAAGTCATACGATGCCCCAGTTCCAATAAAAACATCTTTGCCATGGTTCATTCCAGGCTGATAATATTTAAAAGTTGTGGAAGTTTTGAACGTCATCACCTCTCAGCCCAGGTGTTTCAGAATTTGAATTATCGATCAAATCACTTCAATCAAACAAGAATGAAGTGAGAACTTGACAGTTATTCAAATGAGAGTTCAGTACATGACAGTTTGAATGGTTTGACTCTAAAATCTAAAAGAAATCCCTAACAATTGAGATACTGAGTAATGTTTCAATTAAATACATAACGAAATAAAGGACCATGAGTTGCTTTTTTATGTACTTTTATTATAAATGATTGTAATGAAACCAGCTGTAATTCTACTCAGCGATGATCACGCATTTTGTTCTCAATTTGACAAGTAAGATGCATAAACTTTATGACAGAAATGTTTTATAACTCATTTAACTTAACTGTCTTTAACAGTTTCAGCGTTTTATCTGTAAAAATATTCTGTAATGCTTTAAGACTTTACATTGTTATTAAAGGACCATACCATCCGTTTTGCATGTTTGAGCCTAATATATTCAATTTTCATACTTGTTACTTTACTGACAGTCATTTCTCAAAGGATAAAACTGTATTTCAGCTTTCCTGATATTTTGCAAAATCTCTTAATCTTTCAAAATCAAATATTCAAGTGATACACCCACCTTAAAAATCCATGTTTCTCCTGCTAATAGTTACACAGCCTTATGAAGTCACGGTCCTTTAAATTTTTCCATAAACGCAGGTCTTCTTTTGGGACTATATTCCCCGGTGGAGGCATACATTCACTCCACGCTTTTTATTGAGCTTAAACACTAAAATTACATAACTTTAAAAAAAACCTGAATACACGTCTTGTTGGTGATGATGGATTACCTATCCCAAGAACGTTTACAGTATCAACAAGTTGATTTTAATGGAGAATGAACTGAAACCAATGGAGGTCTGGAAGGTAGGAAAAACATTTTTAATTCACTGTTCCAGTAGTATGCTTTGGGAAATGATTGTCAGTAACATTACATGTATGAAAATTGCATGTACTAGGCTCAAAAATGCAAAATGGCTGGTATGGTCCTTTAAACCTGTATGAATTGATATGATGGTCATATAAGTTAGTGTGACATCATCATACTTTCTTCCATCTGTGGAGCAACAACACATGCTTTATATAAAACTATAGAAATGTAAATGCTAACCTGATTTAGTTGACACTATATATTTATGTATATTGAATGACTTATGATTGCTTAGATTTATACTTCTGAAATACATTAAACTGTTTGGATAAATCCATGTCCAAGGGGTTGATTTGTTAAAGTGTGATTGGGCGTTATTGGAACGTTGGCGCTGATATTTAGAGAAATAAAACACGGGGTGATTCATAAAACGCAGTGCCAGATTTAATATGTCAAAAGGCAAATATCACGCAGCCACGTTCACTCATTCATACATGCAGAGTTACTGTCTCTTTTATACTTTACCTTTGAAGAGGCGTTACCACTGGATTTCCTTACCTGTATGTCAGGCTAACTATGTAGGAAACCTGATTGATGTTTTGTTTTTGCCTCACATGTTAGCGATCAATACACTTGATAGAAAAGCCTGCTCAGTTTATTTAAATGGTAAGCTATGATTTGATCCTGCATGTTACCAAACCACAATACAAAACCATAAAATAGATCCAAAATCTCCTCAAAAAGTAAAAACACTGTTGTACCTTTCTAGAAACAAACTCAGGTACAACAGCATTTTTACTTTTTGAGATTTTAATCTGTTTTATCAAGTCTTTGTTTTACCTGTCAAGTGTCAATACCTGAAACGTTCTTGGGATAGGTAATCCATCATCACCAACAAGACGTGTATTCAGGTTTTTTTTAGAAGTTATGTAATTTTAGCATTTAAGCTCAATAAAAAGTGTGGAGTGAATGTATGCCTCCACCAGGGAATATAGTCCCAAAAGAAGACCTGTGTTTATGGAAAAATTTAAAGGACCGTGACTTCATAAGGATGTGTAACTATTAGCAGGAGAAACATGGATTTTTAAGGTGGGTGTATCACTTGAACATTTGATTTTGATTGAGTTTTTACTCAAAAAGTAAAAACACTGTTGTGCCTTTTTCAAAATAAACTCAGGGACAATAACGTTTTTAGTTTTTGAGGAGAATGAACTCTTATAGAATCTGCAATATTATGTTGTCTTTGTTTTCTGGAACTTTTATTGAATCTATTTTATCATTTTGTATTGTGGTTTCATGACCTCAAACTGGAAGGAAAAATAAGCTAAATAGTCTTGTCAAAGCAGCAAAGCAAAATTACTGGAGTCAACAAACTCAACAAGAATTAGGAAGGCTCAGCTTGTCATGGACTCTCCACATCATCCATCGTTCAAGGAGTTAGAGTTGCTCCCATCTGGCCGTGGTTTAAGGGTCCCAGCAGGAAAAACTAAAAGCTTTACATCATTGTTTGTTCCTCAAGCAACAGGTTTAATAAATTCACTGCACACTGTTTCTAGGTCGTGAATGAAGTGAAATGATGCTAGATTTTAGTTATACTACAGGCCAGAAGTCTGAGGCCATTCTCAGATTAAAAAAAACAAAACAAAAAAAACCATAAATACAGTTTCACAATGTATTGCACAGGAAATGACAAAAATACATAAAATAAATGTAAGTAATTAGTTTTCTAGAAGAATTAGTCACATCAAAGCACTTTGAAGTCATTTCAGGCTCAGACTTTGGTTTGGTCAAAGTAACCTCCTCTGACCAATCAGAATTCTAAAACCTTTTGCTTCTCTGTTGAATGGATGTAATTTTAGCATCATTTTGATGAATGTTTTGGATTGTTTCCTGTTGAAGAATGAAATTCTGACCAATAATTGGTAAACTGGATGGAATCACGTGTCTTTGAAGGATGGAATGATAATTCTCTTTCTTCATAATTCCTTTAACTTGGACCAAGTCTCCAGATCTCCCCCCCCACACACACACACACACACACAGCATTACTGACCCCCCATGTTTTACATGCAGAGCAGCAGCATGAGCAGACTGTGTAGCGTGTTAATCCTACATGATGTGGGAGAAGGCAGACAGCAGCTATTGCAGTAATTCCTAAACTTAAGAATGCCACCGCCCAGTTTGAAATCTGAAAATGTTCTATGGCCCAAACTTTTAATCACAACTTTGATCAACACACGAGACTAAGATGAAGTATTTACCTATATATTTTTTATTTCATAAACAGGGTGCACCAAAATGACTGTCTATAAAAATTTTGTGCAGTTTCAGCAGAAATTTATTATTTTTTTATAAAAATATCCATGTAGTTTGTTATAACAACAAATATTTATATTAATTTATATTGTGGTAATTAGTATGTATTTTACAAAGTTCGTTTCCATCAATCTGTTAATGTCATGTCATTGCTACTCTTTTAAATGTAAACATTTAATCATAAATATTTTATGGTAATTTTAAATTTGATTACAAAATTGAAAATTAAAAAAATTTCATTTACTGTAAATGACCTCTCACGGCCCACCTGCAGTTCCTTCACAGTCCACCAGGGGTCGCAGCAACACATCAGCAGTGAGTTGGAACACAACAGGAGTGCTGCACTAATACAGACTGATGCCTTCATGAAAAATCATTTCTGTAGCCAGAGTGGATACACAATATGAGAATTGTTGACTACTTGTTCTGAAGACTAATTAGTGACATTTATTTTATATATTTTTGTCATTTTCTGTGCAATAAATTGTAAAACAAACAGTGTATTGATTTTTTTTTAAAAATCTGGAGATGGCTTCAAACTTCTGGCCTGTAGTGTACATACTGTAAATTCTCTATTAAAAGCCTGCGTTCAAATAATAGCTGGTACTTACTGTATATACTAGAGTATAAGCTGATCTTGTATATAATTCGACCCCCTGATGTTGTTCCATTAATTTGTTTAGCAAATTCCCTGTTTTTCTGAGTATTGTCAAAGTGTTCCTGTGATTTTCTGAAAATAATCCACGTACCGGTAAACATGATATTTATTTCAGCAGCTGATTACCATAACTGATCAATCACAGTAGAGCTTACTGGCTGCCGCAAAATGTGCTGGATCAGATGTTTAGTCAGGAAATATCTCATTCTAAGGTATGATTTAAACTATTTTCATGGGTAGTGGTAATGGTAGTATTTCCACCCCTGGAAATTTCCTTCTCTGGGATCAAACTTGAATTTCTCGTGTATAAGCCGACCCCCGATTTGCTTTGTGAAATTTGGTAATAAAAACTCAGCTTATACTCGAGTATATATGATAATAATAGCAGGGGGTGGAGTCAGCAGCAGGAAATAAAAGCCGGTCTCATATAAAGGTGGTTTGGTGTTTGTCTTTTACTGGTTCAGGAAACTCTGAGTGTAATCTGCTGCTGCCACCAGATGACAGCAGCCATGTTTGATACCAAACCACTTAAAAACCTCTCCAGCCGTCATCCCTCCAGCCAGAAGGCTCAACGTGAAACAAAGCCAGAAACGTGGAGCCGCTGTCACCACAAACCAGGAAAAGTGGCTGAAAATGAAGCTTTCTAAAAGCTCCTGGAGGCGTGTTCACACTGACATCTTCTCCTTGTGGCGGTGTGTTTTTATACTGCTATGGGTTTGTTCATTAGCAAAATTAGAAATAAAAGCCTGTCTGTAATAAAAGCCTGTCTCCTGTATTGGCCGTGTTCTCTCTACAGTTGAGGTAAATAAAGGCTCCGCCCACTAATAGAGCATTTGCTGAAGTATTTTTGTATCATTTTGCAACTTAATTTGTGTATGTATGTACAGATTGAATGTCTCTGTTGCCGTGGTTTTGTTTTTATCTGGCTGCAAACAAAATTTTTCCCTTGAGACAATAAAGATTGAGATTGTTCTGGTGGCACTGAGCCTCTTCCTCACACAGCACCCATAGTTTGTAAGTGAGCCAATGGAAGATGTGATGTTGCAGCGTAAAACGTTAAATACTGTGGTTAGATAACTAAAACTCAGACTGAGAGGAGTGTAGCATGCCCTGTTTCTGACGATGTACTTTACTACTGCCCTCTAGTGGCTAAAACAGACACTGACATGAATACGCTCCCAAATGTCAACAGTTTGGTTTGTTTAATCTGCCAGATTTAATGGATTTGGTTTAGAAATTAATGGGTGTATGTACAGAAGGTCTGTAAACCGATTTCATGAAGATTGATGCCAAACTACTGCAGAGTCTTTAAAAAAACAATAATGCAGCGCTTGGACCTTATTTAGGTCAAATGTTGATATTAAAGTCCAGGTATCCTCTCCTCAGCAGAACTCAGTCCTGCTCCAGGTTTAGTCCTCATAGCTGCCCATCTCTAAAGGGTCAAAGTCTGGGTCATCGTCGTCCAGCTCCAGGTCCTCGATGTCCTGAAACAGCGACTCGTCCACTTCTACGTTGTTTCCACCTGCAGTGGGAAAGCAGATTTTGTTAAAATCAGGACTCAAAACTGAAGCTGAAGCAAATAATTCTCCAACAAACCAATCAAAATCTCTCTTTTCAAGGTTTCTGCTTCTTTCACTCCTTCCTTTTAAAAAAAAAAAATCCAAATCCTAAAGCTTCCTCCCAAGTCACTGCTGATGGTTTGATACTAAAACAGTGAGCATTGTTTTAAGCTTAAGTTTTATGCTTTTGTTCAGTATTACTTGTTAATACTGCATGTGTTGTGTTGATTGAAGTTTATAAAAACTTGTAGTGTAAATAGTTCTCTGACTGTTATCAGAAACATTGATCTGAAGATCAATTCTGAGGCTGTTCTGTGAAAAACAATAAATACATAGCAACTTCTGATCAACCCATATCCATGTCAGGCTTAAAATACCAACTTCCTGTTAGGCTCCACCCACTTCCGGCTTAAGCCCCGCCCATTCATAGTACAGATACAGATATAGATAATATAATTTAGTTGGTTGAACAGATACAGATAATGGTGTACTCGCTCATCCCTATTCAACACACGTACGCGCACACACGCACACACACACAGACACAGACACAGCACTTTACCATCTTCCAGGAACTGGATGTCAGATGTGTCCAGGTTGTGGTCTCTCTCAAACAGCTGCTTACCTGGTGGGAAGATTTGATTTGCTTCAGTTTGTATGTTTCTGTGATCATTTCATGGTGTGTGGATTCTGACAGGCGTGTTGGTGGCGTGTTACCGGTGAGTTTGGGTTTCCCTGCCTGCTCCTCCTCTTTCTGTCTCTTTCTCTTCAGATTGGCCATGTCCAGCTCAAACTGCGCTTTCCATGCCAGGAAGTTTTCAATAGTTACTACTGTGCCCTGGAACGCCACCTTTGAGACACACACACACACATACACATTTTACTAGACTTGAGAGAATCTTTATTATATTCATTCCTTAATACTACACCCACTTTATAAAACTTTAACATTATAAACAGGCGTACCAGCCGGGACCGTGGCTTATCTTACATTTCTGATGCACCAAAACAAAAGTGTAAGTTTGATTAATTCACAACTATTTCTTTAATTCTGACAAAATGAAAGAAACTCAAGGAAACACCTTCATAACACCTTCATCACACCAAACATTCATCAAAAAAAGCAAAGGCAGTGGATGAGAAGAAAGCAGTGGAGCGTTCTGAATGGGTCGTGATTTGAGTCCTGGTGATTTGTGGAAAGATGTGAACCAGCAGCAGCCATCAAAGCTGAGGGAACTGGAGCAGTTTGATGAGGAAGAGCGGAGCAAACGGCCGTAAAGAAGAGCAGAAATCTCACTCAGAGCTCCACAAAAGCTCTCTAAAAGCTGTGCTGCAAAATGTTACGTTAAAGGTGCCAACAGATTAGTCCATGCTGCTTTCATGCAAAGTGTTTTGAAATAAAGAACGGTGGATACACAATACTACTTTTAGATTCAACTTTCTTCCAAAAAAAAAGTATCAATACTTTTGGCCACATCTGTTTGTGGGTATTTGTGCAGCAGACGTCCAGCAGAGGCGTCTGTCACTCAAATATTAAAATATCTACAAAAAATGTCTCAAACCTTAATTAACCACAAACAACAAATCAGCCAAACTGAAAATCAATCACTGTATTTATGGGCTTTCAGGTAAAGTCTGAGAGTCAAACGTCCTGACAGGCAGAGTTCAGGGTTTAAAGGACCATACCGGCGATCGTGCATGTTTGAGCTCAATATAAACAATCTGTATACACGTTATGTTCTGACAACCATTTCCCAAAATATACGATTTCACCGGTAAATTTCAGATTGTTTTTCCTACCTTCCAGGCTGCCACTGGTTCATTCCAGTACACTATTAAAATCAACTTGTAGAGACTTGAAACATGCTGAGATAAATAATCCATCACAGCAAAACAACACATCTACTCGTTTTTTTTTTTCAAAGTAACTTTATTTAACTGATCCAACACATCCTGCGCAGAAGACGATGTATGTCTCCTCCAGGAAATATAGTCCCAGGAGGTAGTTCTCTGCTTTTACTGAGAAATTAAAACGACCGTGCCTTATACAGTTGTGCAAAAGTGTTAGAAGGCAAAACATCATTGTACTTAAAACTAAAGAGATGTCCATTGATTTCTGTAAAAATCCTTTGCCCATCCTTCCTGCGATCAACAAAGGTCAAAGGTCAGTCTGTGGAAGTTGTCTCACAATGCAAGTATCTGGGCACTATACCTGATGACAAATTATCCTTTGAGGCCAACACTGATGCTGTTAGAGGGAAAGTTCTCCAGCGTTTGTACTTTTTAAACTTCACAGCTTCAATGTGGACATGTCTTTTATGAAAATGTTTTATTCTTGTTGTAACTTTCTCTTTGATTTGCTGGTACAGGCAATCTGAATTTAAAGAACAGGTGGAAACTGGAGAATATTGTTAGATATGTGGTAAGTTAGTTGGCACTAATGTTACTAATCTCTCTCTCAGCTCCATGTGACTAGAGTGACTAGGAAAGCCTGGCTAGTCCTCTCTGACCTGAGTCAGAGGTTCATCTGCTTCCGTCTGGTCAAAGATACAGATTTCTAAGTGTCAGACTAATCGATACGAGCACTCATTCATCCCATGGCTTTATTAATGGATTGTTGCAGGGTGTCCGGTCTGATGTCTTTTTTTTTTTTCCTTCTGTCTGTGTATTATCTTGTTTATGCCGCTGTTGCAAAACAAACTGCCTATTGAGGACAATAAAGTTTTCTTTACTTTACTTTAACATTGAATTTTAAGGTGTGTGTATCAGCTGAACATTTGATTTTGAAAACTGAAATATGATTTTATGTTTTGGAAATTGGTTGTCAGTAACATAACGTGTATTGTATATACTGGGCTTAAACATGCACAATCACCGGTATGGTCCTTTAAAGTTGAAGACAACATCCATCCTGGCTTCAATATGATGCTGCCATCTACTGACAAGAAAATTACAGACGTCGACGTGTGTGAGAAAATAGACCAGCATGAGGCTCCATATTAACTTTTTCTGAGCCATTGCTGTTTTTTTCTGTATCACAAACTTTAAACACGTGACAGTTAAACTTAAAACCATCGCACATTTCATCTTTAGCTTTTCCGTTCAGCAGAAAGACAGAAAGGCGTTTCCCACCTTCTCGGCCTCCTCCGCCTCCTGCTCTCGCCGCCTCTTCTCTTCCTCGCGGCTATTTTTCATCGTGTCGACGATCTCGTTGAGTTTCTCCTGAACAGCCGTCACCAGGGTGAAAATCATCACCATGCCCAGGTTTTCTTCTGCCTGCCGTGCAAACACACACACGCACGCACACACGGTGTTTAAGATGAAACCTTAATGCAAGAAAAGGAAAAAAAAAGTCAGATATCACCCAGTCAGCATCTTCTCCTTTTCATTTAACAGTACTTTGATTTTTTGCAGAGCGGATGGATCCTTGTCAGACTGGCCGCCTGATCAGAATAAAATGTCAACTCGTTGATTGAGTTTTTGATGGAAAATGGTGAAAAAAAAATTTCTGTTATTAAAGGACCATACCGTCCATTTTACATGTTTGAGCCTAATATATTCAATTTTCATACACGTAATGTTACTGACAGTTCACATTCACACATTATGTTTTTGGCTCAGCATCACTACCTGCCAGGGCCGCCAACAAGGGGGGGGGGGGNAGGGGGGGGGGGGTTAACCTGGTCAGATGTCCTGGGCCCTGGACCAAGGGGAACCCAAGAGAGCCCTCTTGCTGTCAAATAATTTCCTAGGATATTTTGTCAAATATGGTCATTTGTGAAAATTTTATTTAGCATAATTTAAGTCAAATAAAACCTGTAAGTTACATTTCCATATTTGTCTTGACAGAGAGCGATCTAAAATAATGTAATGTTTCCTGTTAAGAGGAAAATGGTTTGATTTGCCACACGTGGCAAAGTCAAACGTTTACCATCTCTTACCACCTGTAAACTCTCAAAATGAGCAGTGAGCAGAGTCCGCTGCTCAGAGAGAAAAGAAAAAGGAAGAGAAAATGAGACAGAGGTGCTGAGGACTTCATGGCCGTTATTTGAAAAAAAAAAAAAAAAANAAAAAAAAAAAAAAAAAAAGACACCGTAGAGGAAGATGCAGCTACAACACGTAAGCCTACGACCACGCTCATAACGGGTGGCAGGTAAAATATGGAATACATTTGTGATCTTACCGTCGCTTCAAAGGTAAAAGGGTCCTGAAAAAAGATCCCATGATGAGGTTTTGTCACCGTTAATCCATTTTACAGCAAAATCCCTGTAGACCAGTATCTATATGAGCGTACCGTAAATGCTCTAATAGTGGCAGCTCCTTTAATTTTTTTTTTTTTTTAACCAGGCTTTTATTCTAGCCAGGTCATTATTTCTAATTTTAAAATATATGTAACCACAATGATTCTCGCCAAAGTTTCCCTCTGCTGTGTTATAGTTAGTTTTTTCAGTTTTCCTTTAAAATTTCGCTGAGGTCCAACGAAAATGCACTCCTTGTGTTACTGTGATTGCCTAGCAACCAGTAGTATACAGTCTGGTAGCAGCCATTTTCAACTAGATCTGAGTGTTTTTTGCTTTTTCTTTGCACTTTTAAAGCCAAACAGCCATGTTAAACTTTTGCTGGAATCTTCTACTGCATCTTCTATTTCATCTCGATGTTGTCCAGATATACACAGCGTGCCTGCTAGCTGCCACAGGGAATGTAAAATTGAATACTGCATATTCAGTCATATTATTTTTACAACACACATCAATGCTTTTGCTGTTGTAGAATTATCTCCATCATATTTTCTAGTCAAAGTTGTTTATTGTGTGTAATTGTAGGCAAAATCCATTCATCTCTACCTGATGTCAAATTCAAATGTTTGTGATCACAGGATATCAAATCACATTTGAAACAACTTATTTCAGGTGTGATTATTTCAAAATGTAACTGCTCATTAACATCTTGCCTAATTAGTTTTAGTAGTAGTGATAAGTTAAATGTAAACATAGTTTTGTTAACATCTGGAGTCTCCCGTCACTGTACCAACTGTCTTACTTTTCCCTTCCTGTCTCAGCACTCGCTGCATGTATTCTCAAACTGTGAGAAGTGCCGTAACCATGAGATTTGGAGCTTTCCAATAATATCTAGATTATGTCTGTAGACTAAGAGGAAGCTGATATATTACAAATATAACATTTGTGTGAGAATAACTTCAATTTATACATTTTCTGCCTAATCTTGCTGCTCTGTGATAATAAAAATCAACCTGGAAAAGGGGATTTGACTCTTGAATGACAGGTCTCTCAACCTATCAGAGAACCGCTTTTTTAAAATCCCTCCCACCCCAGCCAATCACGTTCATTCCTTCCTTACTCAATGTCTCTCGTACAAACAGCTGAGCTGAGAGACGTTACTAAGGGATAATTTAGATGTTTTGAACAGTGACATTTATTTAAGATAAAACGGATCAAAACAAAAAACAGAAAAATGCGCAAAAATCCTGAAGACCTTAGTTAATTACCATTTTAAAAACTCGTTTCACAAGACCATTTGCCCACTAGGTGGCGCTCTGAGGCTGCGGACCACTGGTTAAGAATAGCTGCTCTAAAGCATGTTTTAGATGTACGACCAGTTTGACAGGATAAATGATGTGAAAGTTAAAAACACTGAGTAGAAGTATTTCAGCTGAAAATGGTGAAGGATATCAAAAGACAGAGAATACTGGTTCAAGATGTTCTCTCAGACCAAAACAATCCATGAACGCAGCCTCAGCATCACACTTGTCGCAGGACAGAGCCGTGTGTGGACAGATGGACACACCTGCTGCTGCAGCAAAGCGAGGAGCTCCTCCACATCAGCGTCCTCCAGGTTCTCCTGGGAGTAGATCTCCCACAGTGGAGGCTCGTCCGGGTATTTCTCGACGTAAGTGAACTTTAACGTCGTTTCCACAGCTGCATAAAGAAAAATGTAAGGGTAACAAACTTAAGATTCCTGCTTTCATTCCAGGTTTTCAGACAGCCAGAGTGTCCGCTACATTCCCACGCTAACAACATTCTTAGTTTTCAGTGTTTCAGCATAAAACCTGCAGAATTCAGAGTAACATGACAGATTTGTCCGTCATTTCAGTTTACTTTTCATTATTGACTAAAATGTGTTGAAAGCAATCTGCCTTGCTGCACTGCATGTTATTAGTAGGTTATACTCACTCTCATCGTTTTCTCCTGCGTCTGACGTTACGGTGACGGTGAAGCTGGTGGGATCTTCTGAAAGCACTGTAAAAAAGAAAAACAAAGACAATCTGTGTGATGATAAACAGTTTTAATGTAATGAATGTGACATACAATATGCAATTTAAAGGACCATACCACCCATTTTGCATGTTTGAACCTAATATATTCAATTTTCATACATGTAACGTTACTGACAATCATTTCCCAAAGCATACTACTGGAACGGTGAATTAAAAATGTTTTTCCTACCTTCCAGACCTCCATTGGTTTCAGTTCATTCTGCTATTAAAATCAACTTGTTGATACTGTAAACGTTCTTGGGATAGGTAATCCATCATCACCAACAAGACGTGTATTCAGGTTTTTTTAGAAGTTATGTAATTTTAGTGTTTAAGCTCAATAAAAAGCGTGGAGTGAATGTATGCCTCCACCGGGGAATATAGTCCCAAAAGAAGACCTGCGTTTATGGAAAAATTTAAAGGACCGTGACTTCATAAGGCTGTGTAACTATTAGCAGGAGAAACATGGATTTTTAAGGTGGGTGTATCACTTGAATATTTGATTTTGAAAGATTAAGAGATTTAGCAAAATATCAGGAAAGCTGAAATATGGTTTTATCCTTTGGGAAATGATTGTCAGTAATGTAACATGTATGAAAATTGAATATATTAGGCTCAAATGTGCAAAATGGCCGGTATGGTCCTTTAATGGATCTGAAGCCACAGCCTAAGGTCTCTGTGTTTTTAGGGATTAACATACACAGCAATAAAGGAACTATTAGTTTAATGCTGTCATACTACTTTAAGGCAGTGAACTATTCTTTTCTATTTGGTTATTTTTGTAAATTCAGCATATAAATCACCCAAAGAACAAAAAGTAATTAAAAAAAAAATCATCCCACACTTAAGATTAGGTCATCCCTGGTGTACTTTACAGGAAGACAACTGAAGACATATAATTATAATGACATAAACTGAAATTATTACACTCAGATACTGATTTTCGCCGAAATAAAGAGGCTGACTGATGCACGGCTGGTGTTGCATATCTTCACCAATATGGAAAGAAATGTGGCATGAGAAATGGAGTGTGGTGTGTTTTCTCCCCTCGTGATATGACGTGTAATATAAAACCAACATGAAGTAACACACACCCTGTGGAATAAACACACAGTAAAAAACAACCTGCGCTTCATGCTGGAGCTGTCTTCAGGGCAAGGCTACGCTGCTAGCTAACTTTCTGTTTTTCTGTATCCGTAGATGGAAATCGAACCTGTGAAAGAGTCGGGGTAGATGGACTCTATCGCCTCTAGCTCGTTTCTTTGCTCTTCGGCGTAGTCTGTCATTTTCTTCCAGCTGCGGGTTATCTGAAAGTCTGCCGGAATATCATCAATGCTAATGCTAACGCTAAAGCTGACACACCGGTGAGCTTGTGGACCAAAGGCGATCGATTATATCGTGGCTCAGACCTTCTGGTCTGAACGGACCAGATGATCACGCGTTGCGCCATCTAGCGGTAGCTGTTGGCGTTTGTGTGGTGTTTCATCCTCAGCGCTAGATGGCGCTGTGTGTGTGAGTAGGAGTTTGTATTGACCCTAGTTTGCAGAAGACGAAGAAGAAAGAACACGCTAATGTAGGAGAGCAGAAGATATTCAGCGATAGTTTGGCCTTGTTTTAAAAAAATATTGATTAAAAAAATATTGATTCATAAAAGTGATTTCCCCAGTTCAGCCTTATAGAATTTGTTAGAAGCTATTAAAGTTATTCTAAAAAGAATGATACATTTTATTCTATCTTCATTCTGTTTTGACTGTTAGATGATTTTCACAGGAGTAAAAATAAAACATTTTCCCAAGAAAAAAAAAGGCTGGCCTTGTTTATGCTTATGTGAAAGCAAAAATGCTTGGATTTTATCATGTTCTGCTCTACTGCTACGCAAGCAGAGGCCACATGAAAATCAAACACGCCGTAAAATACTGAAGTAAACCTAAATTTATATGTTATTATTTTAGAGTCCACAAGGTGACACAAAACTGACACCACCTTTGTTGTATGGTCAAAGAAGAAATCACCCCAGTCACAGCTCATATACAGAAAAACCTTTATTAACAATCCAGTCAATTTAGAATTGGCATGTGAGCTTTCAGGCAGGACCCCTCTCCTTAAGAATGCTCCAGGCTGATGACCACAATACTCCTCTCTACCCAATACAAATCACCACAAAGTTTACTAAAACCTGCATGCACACACAAGGGGAGAATGTTAAAAGCTCACTACACTTAAAACCGAATGCACACCCTACACACGGGTCAGAATAATTCCTTAATGGTAGACACGAGAAGAGAGACGATACCCAACCCGCAACCTGTAAAGGGAAGCCCCTCCTCCAGCTAATGCCCACACATTAAAACTATCACAGATCTTTAAAATCAATGTAAATGGACACAGACAATAATAGATGAGGCACATATAACATAAATATTTAAAGTGAGACTTAGTTCGCGCCCCTCCCCAGGGGGTCTTGGTGCCGGATCGTAATCAGTTGAAGTAACACTCACGATAACCGAAGTGCATTTTGGGTCTAAGTGCCATTTTTGAGGAGCAGCCTGTAAGCAGCGTGAGGGACAGCTGGGATGCCGCCCCCCCCTCCAAATATCTAGAAAAGAAAGTCTACTTAAACATGTTAAACATACATTAATTACATAATGGGAAATATTATAAAATAAATAATTGTGTACTCCTACATCGCCTGGTAGTTTGTAAGTGCCTCTCAGGATTCATTAAAAATGTACTTATTTAATTTCTATATAAATACATATACTTCCTGGGTGAGGGGCGCCGGCCAAATGAGTGTGTATGTAGGTCCTTCAACTTTTGACAAGCACGTGACCTGAGGCTGCTGTTTCATTGGCTTCTGCAGACTTTTCAGACCCTCCCACTTGTATTGACAGCGAATTAGTATAGCTTTTATTTATTTACTTATTTATTTAATTAATTTTGGATGTGATGTGAGATTTGATGTGATTGGATGTGAGATTGGGAACGTGATTGGAATGATTGTCTTTCCGGTTTACACCGCCATTAATACAACTTCTTATACGCGGCAGTCCGTTCTTTTTCTCCTTCGGTAGCTAGCAAGTTTGTGTTTTGGAGAGATGGCAACTTCAAGTGGAACTGCGGAAAAAGTAAATTCGGTCCTTTCTTCACAAAAACAGCCTTTTTCAAGGCTTTCACTGGAATAAAAGAAGAGGATTAAGGAGCTTGGACCGGACCACCTGATTTAAAAATTCAGCAGCAGACAAGTACTACACACTTACTATAGTCTTACCATACATTTACTATAGTCTTAATATACACTTACTATAATTTTACTACAGACTTACTGTAGTCTTACTACACCGTACTATAGTCTTTTTATACACTTACTATAATCTTACTGTACACTTACTATAGTCTTACTATAGTCTTTTATACACTTACTATAGTCTTACTATATACTTACTATAGTCTTACTACACACTCACTATAGTCTTTTTATACACCTACTATAGTCTTTTTATACACTTACTAAAGTCTTACTACACACTTACTCTAGTCTTTTTATACACCTACTATAGTCTTACCATGCACTTACTATAGTCTTTTTATACACTTACTAAAGTCTTACTACAGACTTACTATAGTCAGACTACACACTTACTGTACTCTAATTACTCACTTACTATAGTCTTACTATACACTTACAACAGTCTTACTATACACTTACTATAGTCTTACTATACACTTATTATCGTCTTATGATACACTTATTATAGTCTTACTATACACTTTCATTAATCTTACTGCACAATATAGTCATACTACACACTTACTATAGTCTTTTTATACACATACTGTAGTCTTATTACACAATTACTATAGTTTTACCGTACATTTATTATAATCTTACTATACACTTACTATAGTCTTGCTATACACTTATCATAATCTTTCAATAGTCTTAGTATGCACTTACTATCATCTTATTATAGTCGTATTATATACTTACTATAGTCTTACTGTAGTCTTAGCATACACTTAATATAGTCTTACTATAGTCTTATTATACACTTACTACGTCTTATTATACACCTACTATAGTCTTACTATACACTTATTATAGTCTTACTAGACACTTACTATAGCCTTACTATACATTTACTATAATCTTACTACACACTTATTATAATCTTAGTATACACTTACTCAAGCCTTTTTATACGCTTACTATAGTCATACTACACTTACGATAGTCTTAGTATACACTTACTCAGGTCTTTTTATACACTTACTGTAGTCTTACTATACATTTACTATAGTTTTACTCTACAGTTACTATATTCTTAGTATACACTTAGTCTTACTATACATTTACTCAAGTCTTTTTATACATTTACTATAGCCTTACTATAAATTTACTATAGTCTTACTATACACTTACTACAGCCTTACTATACACTTACTATAGTCATTTTATACACTTACTATAGTCTTACTATACACTTACTATAGTCTTTTTATACACTTACTATAGTCTTACTATACACTTACTATAGTCTTACTATACACTTACTATAGTCTTACTATACACTTACTATAGTCTTACTATACACTTACTATAGTCTTTTTATACACTTACTATAGTCTTACTACACACTTACTATAGTTTTACCATACATTTACTATAGTCTTACTATACACTTACTATAGTCTTACTATACATTTACTATAATCTTACTATACACTTACTATAGTCTTACTATACACTTACTATAGTCTTACTATACATTTACTATAGTTTTACTCTACAGTTAGTATAGTCTTAGTATACACTTAGTCTTACTATACACTTACTACAGACTTACTATACACTTACTATAGTCTTTTTATACACTTACTATAGTCTTTTTATACACTTACTATAGTCTTACTACACACTTACTATTGTCTTTTTATAGACTTACTATAGTCTTACTACACACTTATTATAGTCTTACCATACATTTACTATAGTCTTAATATACACTTACTATATACTTAATATAATTTTACTACAGACTTATTATAGTCTTACTACACACTTACTATAGTCTTTTTATACACTTACTATAGTCTTACTATACACTTACTATAGTCTTACTACAGAGTAGTAAGTCTGTAGTAAGATTATAGTAAGACTATAATCTTATTACAGACTTATTATAGTCTTACTATACACTTACTATAGTCTTGCTACACACTATAGTCTTACTATACACTATAGTCTTACAACAGACTTACTATAGTCTTACTACACACTTACTATAGTCTTCCTACACACTTACTTTGGCTTCTCACTGGTTTTAATAGACGACATCACATTACTCCACTCCTGGCTTCCCTCCACTGGTTCCCTGTTCGATTTAGAATTGAGTTTAAGATTTTATTAATCACTTTTAAAGCACTCCTGGGTCTGGCTCCATCTTACATTACTGAAATGTTGACTCTATATGAGCCAGTTCACAGCCTTAGGTCTTTGGGTGGGACCCTTCTGGCTGTTCCCAAGTCTAGGCTGAAATCCCAAGGTGACTGTGCTTTTGCCATCAGGGCCCTTCTACTTTGGAATGACCTGCCTGAGGAGATAAGGTTCGCAGATTCAGTGTCTTCTTTTAAATCTCTTCTTAAAACCCATTTTTATAGACTTGTTTTTATGTGATGTCATCCTTAAGTTGTCCTTTTTCTTGCTTTTATTGTCTTATCTGTGTTTGTTGTTTGTTTATTTATATGTTCATTTATTAGTTTTTTATTGGCTTTTATTTAATTTTTTTACTTTTTTATATTTTAGTTTTTACCTATTCCCTTGTTCATCATTTGTGTCCTTGTTTTATTGGTAGCTTAACTGAACTTTTCCTGAATTTTGTCCTGCTCTTGTTTTGCCTGTCTGTTTGGCTTTCTGCTGTTATATTGTATTGCTTTGTCTGTCAAAGCACTTTGTAAACTCTGTTTTTAAAGGTGCTATATAAATAAAGTTGTTGTTGTTAATCACTTGTATAGGGTCAGCGTGGCATGTGGGGCTGGTCCTAAGTGGTTGTGGGCGCTGGGGGGTTGTGGATGTAGGCTGGGGTCCCTGCGTCCTGTCTCCCTATGGCCTCGTGGCCCATCCTTGGTGCCTT
>VXCM01010660.1:0-13607 GCA_014773175.1 Lucifuga dentata | reverse complement strand
TGTGGTGGGTGGAGCTGGATGAGGGTGGGGTGATGTGGTCAGATGGTTTGGTGCAGGTGATGATCCTGGCAGCAGAGTTCTGGATGATTAGGAGTCGATGAAGAAGTTTATTATGAAGACCAGAGAGGAGGCGCTGCAGGAGGCGATGCAGAAGGTGACCAGGGCATGAAGGAGAATTTGGGTGCTGTGCTGAGAGAGAGATGGGTGGAGTCTAGCAATGTTCTGAAGGTGAAAAAAGGCGGTACGGGAGATATTGTTGATCTGAGGGATGAATGAAAGTGCTGTGGAATATGTGGAATACGCCAAGTCTTTTTACCTGTGAGGAGATTTGGACCAGACAGTGATGGACAGAAATGGTGAACAACTTTGGATAGTGTGTTTTGAACCAAGGAGGAGAATCTCGCTTTTATTTATTGTTGTCTGCCATGTGAGTTTATGACCAAAATCGATGATCAGGAATGGATGATTCTACGGGATGGATAGATGGTATTCCTTCATATGGACATATCCTATATGTGGAGCAAAGTCAGAAGAATATTGGATCAAGCTCAGAGGACTGGAGGTTGGATGTAACATCTGGTTTCTGCTGTGAGCCATATGCTGATCATGATGTACTGCATGAGTTTAAGTAAAGTATACGTATGTTTCTCCTTGTCAGTGCTGATTGTATAGTTGAGTTACTCATTCTCTCTTGAAAAGAACCTTCCTTGGTAGAGTTTGGTAGTGAATAAGAGTGTATGACTTGAGGTGATCAGCACCATTTGAAATTTAAGCCCTTTAAAACAGTGGTCTGCAACCAGGGGTAATGTACCCCTGGGGGTACTGGCAAGGATCCCAGGGGGTACGCAGAAAGATGCTCAAAAAATGCTATGTAGACATGCCCTCCCTGCAGAGGCTCTGCATATCAATTCTAACATCTGCATAGCTTGCTTGCTAACAATACCTCTGGATCGATGGATGAAAACTGCCACTACGGCTGCCCTCATAGATGAACCACCGCAACAACCTGCTGCAAAAAGAAGAAAAGGAAGAAAAACAGAAAAGCTGAAACATCGCAGTTTCATGGACGACTACACCCTTTTTGGATTTTGCTCAACGAGTGCTGAGCCGCCGCAGCCGCTGTGCTTCCTGTGTGGTGAAGTGCTTTCAAATAATTCTATGAAGCCATCCCATCTACAGCGCCATTTCACTACCAGGTACAAATCGTGTGAGGGTAAAACAGAGGACTTTTTCCGGCGAAGATTAGCTGAGTTCAGGGGAAGTCAAGACAAGCTAAAGAAGGCTACATCTGTATCCTGCAAGGCACTCCAGGCACTAGCAAAAGCGAAAAAGCCATTCACGATCGCAGAGGATTTGATTTTGCCAGCTGCCCTCACGCTTGTTGAAACAACGCTAGATAAGAAAGCAGCCGATGCACTCAGAACTGTGCCGTTATCAGCCGCAGAATCAACGACATGGGAGAGGATGTTATCGATCAAGTGGTGGAGAAACTAAAATCATCGGGTTCATTCTTGCTACAGCTGGATGAATCCACCGATGTTAGCGGAGAAGCGCAGCTGCTCGGGTTTGTTCACTACAAAGACACATGAAAATGCGATACACGAGCACATTCTGTTTTGTAAGACAATCCCGGGCAGAACGACAGGAGATGAAATCTTTAATGTCATCGATGGTGTTTTCAGCGAGCACAAACTGGTTTGGAAACACTGTGTTCACATCTGCTCAGATGGTGCGGACTCAATGAGCGGCAGACTGAATGGACTGTTTGCACACATCAGAAAGGCGAACCCAGGCGCTGAATGGATGCATTGCATTATCCACAGGAAGCATTGGCCAGCAAGTGAATGAGTGAGGAGCTGCATGGCTGAATGATGCAATGAAAGTGATAAACTATATACAGTCCAGGTTTGTGAATCACAGACTGTTTCAGACTCTGCCAAGACACTGAGTCAGACCACCATCAGCTTCTGCTTCACACCGATGTCCGGTGGTTGTCCCAGGAAAAGACACTGACCAGACTGTTCGAGCTGCGTGAGGAAGTCAAGGATTTCCTGGTGGAGCAGTCTCTTGGCCTATCTCTCCAATATCTTCAGCAAGCTGAATGAGCTGAATCTCTTTCTTCAAGGTAATTATGATAATAACACATTTATTTGTAGAGTAATTTTCATGAAAAATCTGCAGCTTCCCCGCTGTGGGACTAACAAAGGATTCTTATTTTATGTTATCTTAATAATAAAATTGAAAGTGTTTTTGAAATGTAATGTAAGAAACTAAGCATAAGTGCCTGATAAACATGAAACTAATTTTATACATTCCAGGTAAGGACATACATGTTCTTAACTTGTATGACAAGCTGCGTGGATTCATGAAGAAGATTGACATCTGGAAGATAGCATGTGCAGAGAGAGAACTAGGCTGCTTTCCACAGCTGACCAGCTACCTCTTCAATGGTGCATTTGACAGGACTGCCATCATGAAGACAATGGACACACACTTGGACAAGCTCAAAGATGAGTTTCACTCATACTTTCCAAATATTGAAGAGATGTCTACCAGCCTGAACTGGATTAGAAATCCCTTCATGGTTCAAAGTGCCAGCATTCCTGTCAGACTGCAGGAAAGTCTGGTGGATGTGTCCACAGATGAGGACCTGAAGATGAAGTTCTCAGCCACAACACTCACTCAGTTCTGCTGTGATGTTGGGAGGGAATACCCTGATTTAGCCAAACATGCAAGGAACTGCTGCCCTTCAGCTCATCCTACCTATGTGAGGTCACCTTCTCTGCCATGGCCCACATTAAAACAAGCAAAGAAACAGACTGGACCTGGAGAAAAGCCTGATTACAGCTGTTGCCACAATCTCCCCCAGACTGATAAAACTGATGAGTGATCAACATCATGTGAGCAGGACAGGACACTAACTTTTTGAACTTTCTCTGTACCTGGCAGGCACCCAGTGGTTTCGTTATGTGGCTTTTTTTTTTTTAACCAGCCACTGAAAAACGATTATTAACCATCTATCTGCTCAATTGATTGCATGTTGTAGCTTTAATAAAGAGACAAGTATTACATGAAGTGGTGATTCCTAGTTTTCTTTTTAAGTCTATATTAGTATTAATGTTGTTGTTTTATATTAATTATAATAGAAAGAAACATACACATTTAAATTAAGACTCATTTTAACACAATTTTTTGATAGACAGTTGCTCGGATAATTAGGGCGTACTTCAGGAGGCCTTGAAATTCATAGGGGGTCCTCAGGCTCAAAAGGTTGAAGACCACTGCTTTAAAAGTCCTACAACCTTTAAATCAGAAACATATCTCAGAACTCTTCTACCTGTGATATGTATCTGTGCTTGAATGGGTCCTGTGACACACTGTTTATGCTGCCATCAGCATCTGCAGTCATAACATCATTCCTGCCTTGACATGTCTGCACAGTCTAGTAGAGGAAACATGAACATGTAAAGAGCAGAATACCACTAGGTTTTCTCAGCACATTCATCCTCACCACAGAATGGACCGTTTCCATTTTGGAGGCCCCGTGACCATTCCTCTTGCACCAAAATGTCACTGTTTCACTCAGAATGCCTCATTATCTAACAGACTGCCATGCATGCTTCCAAGGAAATAAATACTTTTGATTTTAATGCTTCAATGGACTTTTAGTATAAACACCAGTATAATTCCATCCAAAGGCAAAAGGGACACATGCAGCGTCTAGTATGGGCTTCAGACTTTAAGTGTAATTTAAATGTTGATGAATTTTCACATCATGAGCAACAAGAAGAGACAAAATAATCATGTCTGAATGCCACAGGTCAGTACCTGATGCTGAAATGATTCAGCTACAAGCTAAAAGGCTAACAGCTAAAGGCAGAAACACAACTAATTAGTTTCTCCACCTGAAGCAGAAACAAAGAGGTGAATAACAAGGAGGAGGAGGAGAGCCAATCAGCTGATTTGAAACACAAAACAAACAGAAAGTGATGCTGACTCAGTCTAGCATAGCTGGAGTGCTAGCTAGCTGTACTTCCTGTGACAGAACAAGCTAACGGTAGAGTGAAATTAGCTTAGCGGTGACTTGTTGATGTGATGTATGAACAGTGTTAGCTTAGCCGCTCACAGTGGTAGCTTAGCTACTATGCTACCTTGATCTCAGTTCTTGGCTTGTGGTGGATTTGGACTTCAGAGCGTATTTAAGTGCAGTGTTATCGTGACTATTGTTCATGTAGTTATAATCTTGATGCTGTATTTTAGTATTGGTGATTATAGGGCATGTTTGCAGTTTTCTTGTGAGCTGAAATAAAATAAAATAAAAAAGTGTCCCATTCAGCAAAACTACACTGTAGTCGTCTTTTACTAATACTTGGCTATGTATTTATGCTGATTTTGTTCTGCATATACTCTTTCTCCTTTACAAACTGAGTCAAACACACATGACTGAAGCAGATCTGTGAGCAGCGTGAGTGTGTATGGACGGCGTGATGGATGGCGTTACCTCTCCTCCTCCAGCACGGTCCCTCCCGGATGGTGTACGACAGGTCGATGAACTCCAGGTCCACGGTGGAGCGTTTGGGCAGGTGTGAGAAGCGCTGCGCGTCGGTGATGTGGTTCTNCTCCAGGTCCACGGTGGAGCGTTTGGGCAGGTGTGAGAAGCGCTGCGCGTCGGTGATGTGGTTCTCGACCTTCTTCAGGTGGAACTTGGACGCCTCTTGCTGAGGCTGAGCTACAGGCTGGCTGCCCCCATTACACACGACGGCCTCCTCCATGGGGATACTTACAGACTCAGATTCCATCACCTTATCTGCTGTATCAACTGTTATCTGCAGGGGGAAAGAGAAAGTTGGGCAAGTGATGAAAAGTGTGGAAAGTCAGAGAAAGTGGAAGGTACTCAACATTTTAATAAAGATCAGAAATGTATCATAAATGCTGACATGTCCAGTTACCTCCAGTCAGAAGTGATTATTTCTGCCTCGTTTGCTTAATTGGTGCTGCTTTGCAGAACATGTCAAATGACATTTTTTTAAAGCATGTTTTACATTTTTCACTCAGAACTCCTCAAATATGAGACATAAAAGGAAACTTACTTTTGAAACCAGTTTTGGAACATTCCAACAAATGTCATCCAATCATCATAAATTTGTAACAGTTAAAGGACCATACCACCCATTTTGCATGTTTGAGCCTAATATGTTCAGTTTTCATACATATTACGTTACTGACAATCATTTCCCAAAGGATAAAACCGTATTTCAGCTTTCCCGATATTTTGCAAAATCTCTTAATCTTTCAAAGTCAAATATTCAAGTGATACACCCACCTTAAAAATCCATGTTTCTCCTGCTAATAGTTACACAGCCTTATGAAGTCATGGTCCTTTAAAGTTTTCCATAAACGCAGGTCTTCTTTTGGGACTATATTCCCCGGTGGAGGCATACATTCACTCCACGCTTTTTATTGAGCTTAAACACTAAAATTACATAACTTCTAAAAAAACCTGAATACACGTCTTGTTGGTGATGATGGATTACCTATCCCAAGAACGTTTACAGTATCAACAAGTTGATTTTAATAGCAGAATGAACTGAAACCAATGGAGGTCTGGAAGGTAGGAAAGACATTTTTAATTCACCGTTCCAGTAGCATGCTTTGGGAAATGATTGTCAGTAACGTTACATGTATGAAAATTGAATATATTAGGCTTAAACATGGAAAATGGATGGTATGGTCCTTTAATAACTGCATGAGCCTGAGAAAAAGTTTTTTGATTTTCTTTCCTGCCAAATTTGCATAGGGCTCAACCAAACCGAGATAAATTACGAAACACCTCTGTAATTCTGGGGAACTCACAAATCTTAAAAACTATTGAAAATAATAACACATGATGATGCATTTCACATTTTTTGGTGTGAGAGAGCAGACACTATTGATTTGGCCACAACAGCACACCACAAACAATTCACAACCACAGTCTGAAACACTCTGAAACAGGAAATCCTGCAGGAATCTATCACCATTGATCCTGGATCAACTGTGACTCTAGCGTTAAACAGGTAGGAATAACTATGCTAGTTCTTGCACTATTCCACACTGAAAAAGAAGATAGAAAAAAAATGGATGAAGTCATTCAGATGGCATGAATATGGTCTATACAGTATCTATATTAGAAAAACAAACTACATATTCAGTGATTTGTTTTTTTTTTTATTCATATTGCTGCTGCCTTTTCTTTTTTTTTTTTAATAATTGGCTGTTGTTGTGTTTATGACCTCTTCATTTCTGTCAGCCTGGCTCACCGTTCGTTATCGATATTTCCCATGTCATATTGCACAGTCTGCATCCTGGGCGGTCCTGGGAGTTCCCCCAAACTACAGGATGTTGGGTCCAATTGAATTTTTACTTCCTGTGATCCTTCAGATCACAGGAAGTAAAAAACACTCTTTACAGAGCTCACATCACAGGACAATCTGTGCTGAATCAACTAAATATTGTAAATTTTCTACTAATCTTTGGAATCAGGCTGAAAGTTGCCTATATTGTAGCGTGTCACAAGCATTAGATGACACACAAGACATGACATAGAAACTCTCAGTCAGCCTACAAAATCTGATAACACAGCTACTGATTACTATAAGTTTCACATAAATATAAATTTCAGTGAATCATGACTGTGACTGTATGATATTTGTGTCAGGCTGTGCGACTCAGACCTAAACATGTCACACAAGTAAAGGACCAATCAAAAGTTAAGCTGCCAGAGCTGTTCAGGACCTTTGTGCAGCTCTTGATGTCCAATTCTGATTTTTTTTTTTTTTTTTTTTTTTTTTTTNACCATATCTGATCTTTTTTTTTTTGACATTGTATGAACATCTTCTCTTTAATGAAACCCCTTCTTGGTCTAGTCCCTCCTTACCTACGTAAATATCTAGACAAAATCCAAAGTCAGTATGGCCTCCGCTCTCATGATACTCTACAGCTGACTGTTCCTCAGGATAGAATTGGGCAAAAAATCTTTTAAATATGATACACCCTCCACATGGAACAATCTACAACAGGACTTGAAACTAACTGACTTAATGACTCTTGGGGAATTCAAGTCAATATTTTAAAAAAAACAGGAAGCTGGCATCATTGGTCAGTGTCTGTTTTTAGATCTGTCAGGATGAACACCCTGTATAACTGTATTTTTTAGAGAAACCCTTTGCTTCTGTTGCTGAATGTACAGTTTGACTGCGATGTACTGTTGAAACTTGTAATTACGTATATATATTGTTTATTGTGGCTGTTATGTTATACCTATTGTGGTGTGCTATTGTTTTTGTTTTTTTTTTATGGTGCCATCTTGAGATTTCTCTAAAAAAGAGATTTTTTTTTTTTTAATGAGACCTACAAGGTAAAATAAAGGCTAAATAAAAAAAAATGTGGTCCACATCCGTTACGTGTGTTCAAACGGTTTTGGCCTGAAACACGGTGGATGCAGAAACACCAAGACAGATGCAAACAAAATGCTGCAATGGATGAAAATGAGTCAGAAATATTTCTACAGTCTGTTTCTGTCTGAAGCATCTTTAAAGGTCACAAAGACTTCATCATGTTTTCAGACGGAGAAGAAGGATTAGAGCAACGTGTTGCAGCAATGATCACTGCTACCTCAGCTCACAGGAAGTCTGGATGCAAGCGAGGACTCATGATTGGTGAATCACAAGTTGAAACTTTGACAATGATCAGAAACTTTCTAATGCAGAGAAACATTTGATATGTTTTAGCGTTTATCCTCTGTCACAGAGGTGGCTCAGGGGTGAGGACCCAATAGCAGAGGACAACCAGGTTAGCCTGGAAAAACAGTGTTTAATGTAAATTCACATGCAAAAAACACAGCTGGATAACGATGCAGGATAGATTTGCAACAACCAGGGGCCTGGACACTGGGAAAGACAAGCAGGAAAAACGGCGAGACGTTTGGTAACCAACACGAGAAAACACAAGAAGCACAAACACACAATAAGGCCAAACAAAGGAAAAAGGGGCTGTATGAATAGATACAGCAGTGATGGTAAATGGGGAGCAGCTGAGGAGGTCAGGTGACTGGCAGTGGAGGGAAAATCAGCGGTGAAGGAACAGGTGAGGAAAACACAGGAAAAAACAAAGGTGAGAGCAAGTGGGTGGAGCCTGAAGTGCAGAATAGTAGGCTCATTTTAGATAAACTGCGCCTCGCCTGGAAAACAGACAAGAGCGGGCGGCAGCAGCAGGGGGAGGAGCTAAAAGTCGGCTGGCAAGTCAGACACAGTCTGTTACCCGTTGTTTTTGATTTAAAAGTATGAGAAGGGATAGCTCTTGGGATTCATGAAAATTTAGATAAGATCTAAATTTTGATAACACAGGACACAGAACACTTAAAATAATAATAATAATAATAATAATAATAATTTAATAAAATAAATGTATAAAGCATTGTTGCATAGGAAGTCTTAGTTACTAAGATATTGTAATAGTAATCCATCCAACTTAGTCAACAATTATTGTATGATGTTCTGTGTGATAGGCCTACTGTAGGCCCTTATTCATTTGTCATATGTTTACATACGTGTTATTCATAACAGCCTCTAAATCCACATAGAACATTCATGTCATGTTCAATTTGATCAATAGTCAAAATGTTCTCACCTCTACATAGGCTACAAATAAATGGTTTTCATTCACTAACATTCTAGATGTAATTATACTCAGTTCTTTGCTAAATGTTATTCTAATAACAATAAAATCTCTCTCGTTACCAAAGGAATTTGTGTCTCATCACACTATTTAAAAGTATTTAAGGTTCTGTTATTGTATCTGGAATTTTGGAAATAAATTCTTTCTGCCTCTCTGGCTGGAAAAAGTTGCCATCACCATGTATTCTGTTAACAGAATAAACCTTCAAAATCAGACAAATAAAATCAGAATGTCCAATTCTTTTTTTTTTTTATTCTTTCATCATAAATTATACAAAACACTAAGAGATACAATAGCAAGAAAACAACAAACAGAATCTCTCCAATTCAAAAAAAAAAGTTACTATAAAAAGTCATACTGTTGTGCCAACGTCTAAACCAATCAGCTGTTAGATCAGGTGAGAGCCAGGCATTTCCCATCATGCCCTGAGGCCACGTAGTCAGTGGAGAGCGACTGCAGCACCTGGCTCCAAAGTCTGCAGCCGCCTTGATCTCAGAGGTTATCGCTGCTACGTTTGACTGAAGTCAGAGCAAGTCGGGATCAACTCGGACAGAAATCTAACCGGCATGCACTATGCGCCGATCGATCGATTCTGCGCAGGCCTGGCTCATCTCAAACGAGCCTAGTGACACCACCAGGATCTGTGGTTTGGTCATGTGATCAGGGTGTAGAAGTGGGCGGAGCCTGTTATCACACTAACACGTCTGACACAAACACACATCAGCATGTCTGATATTTATAGTTTGTCCTCATTTCTGCTGATGCAGAGTGATCATCTTATTGATTATTTACATCATTGATATGTGGATAAAGTATTAGAGTGTAACATTTTATTATGTATGAGTCAGAATGGCAACAAAATTTTAATATGTGTATTTAAATCATAGTCACATTGGCAGATATCTGATGTGTATCTGATTTATTTCCACACATGCATGTGGCCAAAAATAGATCAGAGAATATCTATATTATATTATATATATTTGAGCTTTTTTATCATTTACATTTTCACAACACATATCTGATATGTGCCACATGTGAGTAAAAGATGGGAATTAGGTGGTTTGTATGTGGTAAATATAAATGTAGCCTTCATGCATTTCTGAATCTGTGATCCTGCGCTTTGTCTCTGCACACTGATGGAGCTGCTGTGTTTCAGCTTATCAGACAGAAAGACATATCGATGATGTTCATGCTGCAGCCTGATCATTTAAACATTTTACACTGCAACTACTTTCAACGTTATTTGTCTGCTTTCTCATTTCATTTTCTAGGACTTCTCCACAAATGAAAAGCTGCATTGCACAATTAGATTTTCCATTTTGTCAGAGCTCAGGCCACAGACTAACCTGCTGTCAGTAGATAAATACAGAGATGGAAGAGACAGACTGCTGTTTCCTCTGCAGGGCTGCGTAGTGCTGATGATGCAGAGTGCTGAGTAACAGCATGCTTCTGTCAGCTGTGTGTGTGTGTGTGTGGTAACATTATTGCCTGGTAAGTAGACCTTGCATTTGCCTGGCTTTACACAGCTCGATATCACTTATGATTGAGGACATTGGTAGTCGATTCTTTAATAGGTACAAACAGATAATTTTCTCAAAATTTAGAAATTTGCCCCCAAGACGCCGCCTCCAACGGACGCACCTCACCAATGGAGACGAGAGGGAGGCCAGAGAAAAGTCAGAGTAAGTCTTCTCTGGATGTCATAGGGTCCCGTTTAAAAAAAAAAAGACAGGGAAACGAAGAGACATGTTACATATGCCAACAAGTCACGAGTCAACCTGAACAGGTCTCTGCTGATGTGGGAGGAGCTTAAGGTCCACAGAGTGGCGAGGAGGAGAACTCAGTGACCTGCGATCAAACCACCGCAGATTATCTACTGTAAAACTTTTACAGTTCCATCTGAAGGCCCAGATAGCATCACATCATGTGCTCACACCGATGGGAATTCATCCTGAGTGAGTGAATCGTGTCAGTTTGTTGGGTCAGCAGGAATGACTTCACAGTAAAAGTCAAATACTTCCATAATTAACACTAATCCATCAATTCTATATTTGTATACCTTTGGTCTCTCTGGTTATGTCCTGGGTAATGGGTTTTTGTCCACCACTTCTGAGATGTGAGCTATTATAAACCCAGAAAACTCAAAACCCTTGATTCACACTGTTAGATTTTACTAAGTATTTTTCCTACTTTTCCCCTTTTTGTCCTGAAAAGGTCAGTTTTCCTGAACTTCAGTCATCTATCTGAGTTTGGAGTTCTGTGTAAAGTGAAGTCAAACTCAGTCACTCAGTCTTAAGTGCAGATATGGAGTTAGCATGATTTCGTTGCTCTCCACATGTATGACTTGTTGCTGAATTGGTGTGGGAGACCATGAGAAGAAATACACACAGAAGTCATTTACTCTGATTATGAGACAATGGATCATTTCACATGAAAATTGAAATCAGTGACGCCAACAGAAATGCATGAAGACTACATTTACATTTACCACATACAAACCACCTGATTCCCATCCTTTGCTCACGTGTGGCACATATCAGAAATCTGTTTTGAAAATACAAATGATTTNGATCTATTTTTGGCCACGTGCATGTGTGGAAATAAATCAGATACACATCAGATATCTGCCAATGTGACTATGACTTAAATACACATATTAAAATTTAGTTGCATTCTGACTCATACATAATAAAATGTTACACTCTAATACTTTATCCACATATCAATGATGTTAATAATCAATAAGATGATCATTCTGCATCAGCAGAAATTAGGACAAACTATAAATATCAGACATGCTGATGTGTGTTTGTGTCAAACAGACGTGTTAGTGTGTTAACACTTCTACACCCTGATCACATGACCAAACCACAGATCCACTTCTACACCCTGATCACATGACCAAACCATGGATCGTCTTAGCAACAACACAACATAACAACATAAAGCAACATAACAAAGATATATTGAATGTTTCTCTACACATTAGAAAGTTTCTGATCATTGTCAAAGTTTCAACATGTGATCCACCAATCATGAGTCCTCGCCTACATCCAGACTTCTTGTGAGCTGAAGTAGCAATGATCGTTGCTGCAACACGTTGCTCTAATCCTTCTTCTCCGTCTGAAAACATGATGAAGCCTTTGTAACTTTAAAGATGCTTCAGACAGAAACAGATTGTAGAAATNGTCTGAAAACATGATGAAGCCTTTGTAACTTTAAAGATGCTTCAGACAGAAACAGATTGTAGAAATAGATAAGAATAGTAGAAGTTGTAGAAATATTTCTGTCTCATTTTCATCCATTGCAGCATTTTGTTTAAATCCATCTTGGAAATGAGCACATGCAGAAACACATGTTTCTGCAAAAGGCATGTTTCAGATTAAAACTATGTACAGGCAGGCATCAGATATGTACAATGGCATATTAGGGCCATATGAAGAATAAAACAGAGGGGACATTATTTCGAGTTTTTAAACTCGCAGATTTGTGAGTTTAAAAATACACAAATTTGCCAGTTTAAAAACTCAAAAAAAAGTCCATATACTGTTCATATGCCATATGTTTTAAAAGTCTGTACATTTATGATGATTCAATGATGCATATCTGTATGATAATTAGCTGATTTTGTGCTAAAAGCACAATTTTCTTTGCTGCTAAATCCAGTGGAAAAGTATAATTTAATGAGGTCATATATACTGCAAGCATAGTCAACTAATTTGCCATTTTAAAATTCAGTATGCTTATAATAATGCATGACTTTGTGCTAAAAGCATAAGTATTTCCTTACTGTTAAATCCGATAAAAAAGTAAATTTAATAAGGTAACATGCAGGCATAATCACAACGTGAGACAATTAATTCTGATTCTCTATTGTTCTGAGTTTTAAAAGCTCCAAATTTAATAAGGTATAATTTAATAAGGTCATTACAGCAGACATTCACAACATAAGGTGGTGATTCCCCCTTCATACTTTTTTGAGTTTAAAAAGTGACAGATTTGCGAGTTTAAAAACACACAAATTTGCTAGTTTAAAAACTCAAAATAATGCCCCCTCATTTTTTGTTTTTATTTTTCTTCATATGGCCCTAATATGCTGTCATAGAACTGGATTTTTTATATAACAGAATGGTGCTTGTGTGTTTCATAAAGTTCACAGATGAAGAAATTCATATATTTATTACGTTTCTATTATGTCTGTTAGAAAAAAAAAACTTCTATCTTTAACATATATGGTAATCACTTTTTTTTTTTTTTTNCTTTTTTTTTTTTTTATGGAAAACAGGTCTGTGCCATTTATGATAATACAGTCTAATTTTTTTATATGATAAAATTTTTCATATCCGATATTCATAATACTTTGACTTGATGATTGATGAATTTCCACATCAGGAACACTGAGAAGAAACTAAATAAGCATCCCCACTGATCAATTAGTTCCTGTTTTAGTTGGTTCAGCTACAAGCTAACTGGCTAACAGCTAAATGTGAAAGCACAACAAATCAGATTCTCCACCTGAAGCAGAAACACCTGGTGAATACCAAGAAAGTCACATGATGAGGAGAGCCAATCAGCTGATTAGAGACGCAAAACAAACAGGAAGTGATGCTGACTCAGTCAAGCGAGTGTTGGGATTGTTTGGGGCGCGGTTTTTGAAAAACATTTTTGGAATTAATTTTTGTGATACGACTACGATATTTGGATTTTGATTTTGGCGGTTGGCATAAACTGGTTTGTGACTGGATCTGGATGGCAGGGGTACAAGATGAGGATGATGACATGGATTATGAAGAATGGAGAACTAGTGGGAAAGGTAGGGACAAAGGTGGGCTAAGGCAAGAGATAGATCGTGGCTACTTGAACAATAAAAGAGGTTTGGAGGACAGTCA
>VXCM01010654.1:0-15111 GCA_014773175.1 Lucifuga dentata | reverse complement strand
GGAGGCAGATGATTCGCTGTGGTGACCCCTGAAGGGAAAGCCGAAAGGAAAAGAAGAAGAAGATACGTGATCACAGAAAAAGAGAAAAAAATAAAATAAGGGGAAAAAAGCAACATATACAGTATACGACAGTACGAAGGGTGGAGGCCACAAACATTTTATGCATCACAAAAAATCTGTGAAATGGAAAAAGGTGATTCTATGAAAGTAATCGAAGTGTATGAGTTGTGATTTAAAAAAAAAAAAGTTTTCTAAATGCAACTATGTTCTTATTAAAGCAGTTGAAATGTGTGAAATGGAAAAAGGTGATTCTATGAAAGTAATCGAAGTGTATGAGTTGTGATTAAAAAAAAGTTTTCTAAATGCAACTATGTTCTTATTAAAGCAGTTGTAATTTTGATTAAAACTTACTTTTATCACTTACACTTTCATCATTTAATCTTTTTAATTACCAACCATTTTTGTGGCACTTCTCTTGAATGATCTTTCTGTTTTCAACTAAAAATCACAATTATTTACAACTTGGCAAATATGTTTATTGCTGCAGCAGTACTGAAGCCATGAGCAGCGAGGAACCAACATAACAATGAATCCTAAAATCCTACACAGGTCACACATCAGAGCCCAGGTGCTGCATACATACATGGGTAGCCTTTGCAGAGAACCTCGATAGGTGTGGACATTTTTTTCTCGCTGATACGCTCGTACTTCTGCCTCTTGGTGGCAGCCTTGAGGCCTTGCCAGGGCAGAGAGCCCAGGTTGAAGTACATGAGGACATAACCCAAGGACTCCAAGTCATCCCGTCTGGACTGTTCTGTAGAGATCACAAAGCAAAGACAAAGATGGCATCAAACTAACTGGAAGGGTCTGAATGATCACATATGTCAATGGCAAGAATCCAAGAGATCTGCATGATTCTATTCCATAACAGAGACAATATATCAACAGTATCATGCAGCATTCAGAAAGTCAAATTTGAGCTTTTGAGAACTTTTTAAGATGTACTTTGGACTGGATTTTAACACAGTGAAGGACAGCCATGCAATAACTTAACAAAAAAAGTTTTATATAATTTTGTCACATTTTTTTAAAAAACAATCACAGTAACTCTAAACACTTTCACTTTCAAAATTGTTTCACAGCGAACTGAAAAAAACTAATCAATGAAGAGGAACTGATGTTACAGCAGCATGTAAACAGCAGACACGTGATGTCTCTCACACACACACACACACACACACACAACACAGACAAACAACACACACAACACACATGCATATGTGCGCACGCACACACTCACACACCTCCGCAAACCACCTGCTAAGTTAATTGAGTGACACAATTTTCATTTACACACAAAAGTAATCACAAAAGTAATGCAAGGAAAACAAACATGTTTGTCCATTACACCAGTCCACAGATGACACAAGTTGTTTACATGTAAATCCTTTCAGCTCTGCCTTGACTCAGTGTTACTGTAAAAATAATACTAGAATGGTCTTCATTTTCTGAAGAAAATGTAATGTGTGCTTGCCCCTTGTCGGGACTCCCTGCACTGCTGTGTGTGCATGTATGTGTGTGCACACGTGCACTGCCATATGCATGAATCTGCTGGGTCTGTTTGCTGTATTTCCCATAGTTTGTAAGATTCAGACACTTCAACAGAATGTGTGTCTCCTCACTTTGACGTCACACAGCTCATTGATGTGATGTTTGTTTCAGAGCGGGGGAGGGGCAGCATGTCTGAGCTCCCCATGCACTTTCAAAGGGAAAAATCATATAGTTTTTTCAAAAATCACCTGCGGCTGTTATAGCGCCCCCATCAGGTTGGCTGATGACTCATTTTTTGCACACGTCTACTGCGCCTGTCCACCAAGTTTGGTAACAATAGACTAATATGTTTTTGCAATACAACAGGTTTTGTTCAATGAGCCACACTCACTCAACTTTGGCAGCCAACTGTAGCAAAACGATAAATATCAAACAACATCAAATGGAACTTTTGTTTGTGTTGGTCCAGAGATTACACGTCAAAGTTTGAGTCAACTGAGTAAAACATGTAGAAGTCCATGTAGGAGTAAAATACTGTTTTGGAAAAATATTAAAAATGGCGGAAAATTTAGTCAGGTGGAAATGGGAGAGGCTTATATGCAGGGATGCATCGCAGTCCAAAGAATCCAGGGGAAAAAGAATTTTGAACGTAGGATATACGATTCAGAAGTTATGAGGCAAAATGTGAAAGTGGTTATTACAGCGCCTCCATTAGGTCAATAAGAATAATTTTATTTTTGGCAGTAGAGGGTAACATTTAAAATCTATCTGCAAAGGTTTGTTGCTGTAGCCTTTATGGTTTTGGAGATAAAAATGCTTGAAATTTCTCCCAATTAGTTTTTTGCAATTTTCACAATAACAGTTTGTCGCATTGGTAACAAAATGTCACCATACTCCTCTCTGTATCAGGCTGCATGCTGTAATGTATGGTGGTGGTGCTAGACCAACTGGTGTCAGAGTAATTATGTACCAACAAATTACCATTTTTTCGTGATTTTTACAAAAACCGCCAAGTGGATCATTAACAAAAGCTATAGCCACGGTCTCTGTGTCGAGCCGCACATTTTGATGTATGATACATGGGGCTGGGTCCAATTGTATGGGACAAGTTACACGCCAAACATTAAGGGAAGAAAAATAACTACAAATGCATTTTCTGAAGAAAATGCGGCTGTAATTGCAATGCACCGAAGCTATTGCTGTACAGAAGTTGAAAAGCTGAAATGTATAATATTTTCCTTTGTTGCGATGTATTAATTGTAAAACAGTGAAAATTGTTGAATACATTGTGGAAAAGTCAAAATGGCTGAAAATGTAGTTAGGCAGAAATGGGTGTGGCCTAAAAATAAAAAATGACCTCCACAACTATTTTCAGGTTCTCAGGTAAGATTTTCTGGACATTTTGGTCTTACCAATCCCTAGATGTGTGTTAATGGAGGCGTAGCGAGCAGTCCCCGTCAGGTTCTTGTTTTCACGGTACGGGATGTGCTGATGTGTGCGGGCATCGCGGTATTTCTTTGCCAGGCCAAAGTCAATGATGTAGACCAGGTTGCCCTTCTTGCCCAGACCCATTAGGAAATTGTCTGGCTTCACGTCTCTGTGGATGAAGTTTTTAGAGTGGATGTATTCGACGCGACTGATCTGGTGGGAGAAGTGAGAGAATTTGAATGATCACATGCCATGTCACAGTTGTAATGTATTGCATGTGTATCACGCTGTGGAAAGTAGTCAGAGCCACCATGTTTGATAAATCGATAGATCAATCATCTAATTACCCACAGCTCCAAAGATGACAATCTGTTCTCAGAGAATGGGAGTTACGCTGGTAACCTAACATTCTTTTTCAATTCTTTCAAAGCTTACTCAGTAACTCACTCTGTGGAAGAAGACTGGGCAACATATCAAGTTCCACAACATGAACATCATTTTTACTTTATGACACCCAAACATTTATTTCATTTAGGTCTCATCAACTTTCTACACCTTTGGTCTGTATTTCAAGTCTAGTGCTGTCCTCAGTGTGAGGTCTAGTTCTCCACAGTGAGATCGAAAACTGGGGTTTTCAGCTGGGAACCAAACTTAAATTTGGTTAAATTATACTTGGGTGGCCAGGATTCTGGAGACCAAAGTCTATTCAATTTACCAAATTTTAGACAATTTTATCTGATTAGCCCTGATTTTTTTTTCCATCCTGTTAAAAGTTTTTTAATGGATGCTATTGGCTGCAGAAAACCTGATCCATTACCAGTCCATGGTTTACTGTAAGCTTCTGAGTTATTGAGGGGTACAACTTCTTTTCTTTATATTTGTGCATTGTGCAAGCACAGTATAAACAACAATACACAATCATGTCACGCTAATGCTCTACTCATGTTGAGTACTGGAAGCGGGCGCCTCCCAGTTTTGCGCCTCTGCTCTGCCTCTCATTTCTGTATTTCTTCTCACCATCTGGTCAGCCAACAGCAGGACCGTCTTGAGGCTGAATTTGCGGGAACAGAAGTTGAACAGATCCTCCAGACTGGGACCCAGCAGCTCCATCACCATCACATTGTAGTCACCCTCTGCTCCACACCACTTTATCGTTGGAATGCCCACTGAAGGAGACAAAGCAGATTATATTTACATTCTTTAATCAGTGACATTTTGCCAGTGCTGAGGTTAAAAATAACAGAAACAATATGAACTGAAACAAAAGAATTTAAAAAAGATGGCAGGCCAAAAAAAAAAGAAGCTAACTAAAAAGAAGGCAACTGCTGCAATTTGGTAGCATTTTTGAGTTTGTACCAAATTACAAGGGAAGAACCAGCAAATCTAGATGAAATTGTGTATAACATCTGCATTAAGAAAGATGTAAAGACTTCAAGTTTATGTTGAATTAGTCTGAAAATCAATCACACGCTGCTACACAACCAACACAACCCAGAATATTTAGTGCATTTAAGGAAAGAACGAAACAGGGTGCGATGCGAAACCTGTCCTGATGCCTTCCATCTTCATCTTCCATTTTAACCTTGTCGCATGTCGCTCCCCAACACGCTTCACATGTGGGGATTAGGTTTTGGCGTTGGAATGCACTGCTCTTTTTCTCCAAACATATTGTTGCGCATTTTTGCCGGAAAGTTTAATTTTTTCTTTTGCTAATGTGACACGTGTCCTATTTTTTTTTTTTTTTTTNTTTTTTTTTTTTTTTTTTGGAGAGCAGTGGCAATCCTCTGTGGTGTCCTTCCATGAACACCGTTGTTGTTCGGTTTTTGTTCAGCATGTCTTTTAGTGGCTGAAAGTTCTGAAGATTTCTGCAGGTCTTTTGCTTCCACCCTTGGTGTACCTGACTACCTGACTCAGTTTTCATACTATATTTCTACTCTTGATGCTTTTGTTTTTTTTTTTTAATTCCTCTTTCAGCGTTGCATGTGTTGGAGGAAGAACAGCAGCAGCAGCAGTACTACATTAGTAGTCTGTTAGTCTTACTTGAGGACTGACAAACATCCATGTCTTTAGAGATGCTTTTGGTGCTTTGATACCTTTCTTCCAGCTTCATGTCTCTCTACAGTTCTTGCAATGAGCTTTGAATTTTTTGACCAGGTTATTATTACCATAAAGAGCAGACTTTCAGTAATCAAACCTTGTTTGGTGCTTTGACAACCCACACCTCTTATCTCAGTCTCCTCTGACTCCAGTTACAAATGTTCGCTTCCATTTTAAACCCAGACTGAATTTAAATGGTGTGTTTGGTATGAACAAGCACAAATTGTTCTTTACTGTGTTTGTCTCTTATTATTTAATGAGTACTGTATATATGGAGTAAAAGCCGAGTTTTTATTACTAAATTTCACAAAGCAAACCAGGATGTCGGCTTATACACAAGAAATTCAGATTTGATCCCAGAGAAGGAAATTTCCAGGGGTGGAAATACTACCATTACCACTACCCATGGAAATAGTTTAAATCATACCTTAGAATGAGATATTTTCTGACTAAACATCTTATCAGCACATTTTGCTGTGGCCAGTAAGCTCTGTTGTGATTGGTCAGTTACGGTAATCACCTGCTGAAATAAATATCATGTTTACTGGTACCGGTTGTTAGAGCCATTTCTTGGTTAATTATCAAATGTTTAAAATATTTAATTTGGGAAAAGTGAAATTAAATAAGTTATTATTTTTGAATGTTTATATCTTAACTAATTGATTAAGTGATGATCACCGGCTGCTTCACGGAGGAGGAGTCTATTTATAGACGCTCAGCTGGAGGCGGAGCCAGTGTTTATGAGGAACGGGGCAGNGGAGGAGGAGTCTATTTATAGACGCTCAGCTGGAGGCGGAGCCAGTGTTTATGAGGAACGGGGCAGCGTATAGTTTCTGACCTCACCTCATGTCATGTTTTGTTATTTTGATTTTGAAAATAAGTTACAAAAATAACAAGAGCGCGGTGTTGTAATTCTAGTGTGAGTCAGGAAGAGAAGCCCCGTTAAAGCGGTGAAGTTTTAAAAACAGCTGCCACAACCGGTACATGGATTCTTTTCAGAAAACCACAATACCCAGAAAAACAGGTAATTTGCTAAATAAATAAACTGATGGAACAACATCAGGGGGTCGGCTTATACATGAGATTGGCTTATAGTTGAGTATATACAGTAATTACTACAGAAACCCGGGTTCTTCCAAATACTTCAAACACCTTTAAAGTAGGGCTGCACGATATAAATGATATAAAGTCGCACTGCGATATTAAAAAATCTTCGATATAAAAATGAGGACGTCAATATAAAATTGATGGAAAATACAGCTTCAAAACAGTAAGTTAATGACAGCTCAAACAGCTTGTCAGAACTGGAACAAACTAGCCAATCAGGTGGCAGTGTCATAATAACAGCCTGCTCATTTCCTCAAAGTAACATCTTGTTAAACGCCGGTGAACACGGCACAGCTCGTGTGGTGGTGATATGTGAGTGAAAGACAAAGATGTCAGAAAGCGAAGAAACCGCAGAGGGGGAAAAAAAAAAAACAATCAAATGATGACGAAGAAAGGAAACTAGTGCTGACAAAGCACGGCTGTACAGCCAACTTATTTTACCATCTGAAGCGCTATCTTATGGGCTCACGCAGCAGTGACTTCAAACCCATCCCCCAGGACAAGCAGCAACGCGCTCGGAGACGCTCCACACCAACAAACTACCATACAGCCTGCTTCTTCTGCCATCGCATCGTATGACCAAAAAACAGAGACAAAGACATTCATGCTGTAGCTGTGTTGTAGCTATTTTTTTTTTTTTTTTTTTTTTTAATTTGAAAAGATATGATGCCAATACAGACTGCTGAAAAAGAGGGATTTTTCAGTTCCGTTTCAGTTTTTCAGATACAATTGTTGGTTATTTTTTAAGTTCAAGTGAGTTGAAATGCAGCAGAATCTTTGCCATGATTTATATCGTGATATATCTCGATATCGATCAATATAAAAATATATATTGTGATAATTTTTTTTTCACATCATCCAGCCCTACTTTGAAGTAGTTTGAATGTGGTTCAATGTAGGCCAGCGTAGTTCATCAGGCACCAACACTTCACACAGCAGATGTAGTAGGATGTTTGTGCATGTCGTGTTCACACAGTACCTCCACCCTGCATCATCTTGTAGATTTTGCTCTCGATGTGGAGCTGTGGGTGTTTTGTCTTCACACATTCCAACTTGATGGCTACCTCCTCCCCAACAGAGATATCAGTACCTAAAGGGTAAGATACGGACAGAAAGGATCAGCTGCATGTGAACACAAATCATCAAATGAACAGTGGTTATGTCATAAATAGCAGAACTTTGCTGTACAACAATATGATTTCAATCAAGCACAGCCCAACATAAATTCAGCATGTGGACATAAACTGCTGTAATTTCTACATGATGAAACCAAAATGTATAAAAATACCCTTTAATAAAATCTGAGGATGTGAACTTTAACCACATGTGAACTGTTTGATTGATTTGAAATGTAAAACTGTGCAGACACACACCAAGAAACAATCCCAAACATTAAGAAGGACACTGTACATTGCCATGCTCTTGATAAAGCTGTAGTTTGCTGAGAAACCAGGAACCCTCCCTACTTACGTCATAAAATACTATGGACTTAGAAACATATTCTTCCTGAACTGTCAGACACTTTGGTACCTCTCAGTGAAGACACAAGCTCAAAATCAAAAACTTATTATGTAAGCAGCTGGCAACTTTCATTGTCAACCCAACAAAAGGTGTGGTGGGACAGACTGGATCTTCCAAAGTCATATCGTGTGAAACAGCGCTTCAGGAAAGGCATGGAGAAAGTAAGCCAAGGCCTGCAGTGAATACACACCCACAGCAGGCGTATGCAGCAAACAACCTGCAACAGGTAAGACAAAGCTGAGTTTCGCAATGACTCGAAAGCTTTAATCAAAATGATGTCAACACGTAGCAGTGCCTGGCTGGTGTTTATCCTGTTTCCTGTATCCTGTTTATCCTTTTGGATAAATGGTTTTTAGCTGCATTCACGTTATCACCCAAATACTCAATTCCAATTTTTTTTTAGTCATTTCTGATCTTTTTGTCTTGATGGTTCATGTTTGTAAATGACCTGTTTGACACCAGTGTGAACACAGCTCTGCCCTAAAACGTCACACATGTGCACATTCAGCAAAAACATAATCTGCATGTTCCCATGAACAACAACAAATAACATTTGTGTGACAGTCAAATAATATAAAGGAACCCTGCTTGGCCATTTTTTTGTGCAATTTATTTAAAAACTGTTTGGCTGTGAAATGTTCCCTCCAGCTTCCAGGGTTTTTCCTGCGTAACGAGGCGGCCGCCTCCATCAGGTTTCATGCCGCCTCTGCCCTCTTGACAAAACTCTGACAGGTGTCTTCATGGAAAACTCTAAAGCCCAGGTTCATAAACACAGTGCATGATTTACTGCATCGCTATGCGCAAATATCATGGTGTAATCATGTTCCCTCATTCATAAACGCCTGTTAGCGACATATTTTAGCATTAGCCTTGAAAGAGGCGTTACTGTGATATTTCCTTATTTACATGCGGCGGTAGCTATTCATAACAACAATGCTAAAATGAAGACCTGAGGGCTATTTCACAAAACCTAGACAGCGGATTAAGCTGGGATTTTCCATTTATCCTGGCTGAACCCCCTGTTGGCAGGCTGTAGTACTGCAGCCGTATTTTAGAGAGGAGGGCATTTCACCACCTGCTATCACCATACCTTCTGATTAAAAAACGTTGCTGGGGTCCTGACTAAATATGTATGATATATATATATATATATAGAGAGAGAGAGAGAGAGAGAGAGAGAGAGAGAGAGAGATCTGTGCATAATATACTGTACATGATTGTGATATATTCTAGCATTGTGGATTAGTGGTTGTAATTAATCTTCATGGTAAATTTTCTGAGTAACATGTTAATTTTTAATGCAAAGTGGAAACTGTTCATTTGTGCAAATGACAAGTAACTCCTTGAATGGTATAATAATTATGACGGTTTCAGTTAAGAGCAGTGGTTAGTAAATATATCTTTTTAGGTCCGCTACTGTCCGCCACGCTTTTTCTGGCTGTTTTATTACAGCGGCCGTGTTTTCTATTTTACATATTATAAGCTTTGCTTCACCAGCAGCTGTTGCTGCTGCTGTAAAGCATGGGTGTTCTCCATGCAGCATCAGTAAATCTGTGATCAACCTCACAGTCGGTTGAAGAAAGCTGTGACTGCGCATTTATCCGAATAACTTACACCTGGCTTCACCTAGCCGCACCTCCTCAGCCTGGTTTGGCTGTCGTGAAACAGATAAAGCCAGGATGACCTGACTAGACTAGGTCAAGCCTCGCTTTCTCTGTTATCCTGGATTTCTGAATCCTGCTTTTGTGAAACAGCCCCCTGCTTCATTCCGGTGGTAAATTTCAGCAGTGTGAAATCTGGGCAACATTTGAAACTTTGCCTCACGTGTTAGTGATCAATAACTTTGACAGATAAACTCATTCAGCTGATCAGTCAGTGATCAGTCAGTTTTAAATGCTGATTTTTGATCTGATCTCACATACGTTCTTGTGGCGCTCTGCTTCACCTGCTGCGCTGCACGTCTGAGTTCCTCTCTCACACGCACGCACACACGTGCATGCACGCGCACACACACACACACACACACACACAAATCACCGCGCGATCACACACTACAGAGGTTAAAATACACATTTTCCTGTCTTTTAAACTGCTGCTTACACACATTCTGCTTTGGAGGAGCTCCATAGCAGAATGTGTGTTTCCTTTAAAACCAGATGAATCAGGATAAATGGTGGTGGTAAATATGCAGCAGCTCATTAAAATGCTGATCTTCATTGGCTTTTACCTGTCACACCTCACACGTTTTTTTATGAATCTGGGTCTATTTTCTAACAAGCGTTGCACTCAGTGTATTTCTGTCATTTGCAGCATCACACCATGTGGTGGTGCTGTATCGTAATCAGCACAGCGCACCTTGAAAGGCGCTGCCAAAACTGCCAGAGGAACGTGTCCGGCGGCACCCTGATCAGGATTCAACATTAAGGTTTTTTTTTCCACTTGCCCGACCGGGCAAGTGACTCAGAAATCTACCTGCCCAAAGTCCATTTTTACTTGCCCCTATATAAATTGTACTATTTATTAGCAGGTTATCAAATAACAACAGGGTGGCTGCAGGTTCAGGCATGTTAAATTTAAGACTTTTTAATGCCTCTTAGAATGGAATTTAAGACCAACTTCACATGGCAAAAAGTATACGATGGCACCAATTAGTTTTAAGGACATTATTAAGTTTTAAATTATTGATTTACATTTCTTAGTTTACACATTTGTCCAAATGCAGTATGTTTAGTAGCTCATAAAGGAGCAACTGAAAGACAAGAAACTAAGAAATTAATGAGTATAATAATAAGTATAGTAAATTGGAGTATAATTTTAACATGGAGATAAGTATTTTTGGTTTTGTGAGCTTTGCCATCAACATTTCACTATGGATGATAGTTAAATTAAATATCTAGACAATCAAGAGGACCACACACACACACACACACACACAATTCTAAGTCACAGTATGGCTAATGTGTACAAAATCAGGTAAATAATCTAATTGATGCATGTAACTTCATACCAAACTCGTGCAATGTCATGATTACAACATTTTTAAATATTCTTTTAAATCTTTTACATCTCATTTCTTTCAGTTCTAAAAAATGCTCTTTATGATCAGTTAAAACAAAAACTGCGCACATTGATGTGTAATATGTCATCATGATGTGATTTCACAGAAAAACCATGAAAAACTGTAAATCCTTAGATGTCTCATACTACATGAAGTGTGGTCACAGCTACCTGAACTGGATCTGATCTTCTTTCCAATAACGGACAAACGATACCGGTCCAGCTGTTTTCTTTTCAGGACAGACGTGTCTTTGTTGACATGTGTAGCAGGATTTAATGAAGTAAGGACCAAACCGAATCTGTCAGCTCAGCTGCTTTGTTTTCCTCGCTGTAACTGTGGCGGTGAAACTGGACGTTGTTACTGATCGGTACTGAGAAATACCGTCGGTAGTTGACGATTTTCACAGCCACTTTCTGTTTCTCACACTGCATGTTTAATTCCACATCTTTGATTCCCATTCTACTGAGTTAGAATTACTTTTCACACGCATTTTATGTTCACCACCATTTTAAGCTAGCATTACTTCAAGCTACTTTAGCCCAAGATGCTAACAACACTACAGTGACCCTCCGCAACGATAAATGATCGCTGTTAGTTTTCTGGTCTGCATTACGTTAAAATACAAATCAGCGATTTATATACAGATGCATAAATTAATTTAAAACTTTTTAAGGATCCGCGGACCCCATGTTGTCCTCTCTGTTGTCCTCTCTGCGTCAACCGGTGACCGGTAAATTCTGTTACTCCACTTGTGGAGTCATGATACGAGGATCATCGAAAAAAAAAATGATTGAAACATTTTTATTTATTTTTATTTTTTCTTACTTGCCCGATCGGGCAAGTGAGTTGCTAGATTTACTAGCCCGACATGATGTTTTACTTGCTCCGGGCAAGATTGCATCCTGACTTGTCCAGTGAAGGTAATGCATTTCTCTCACTGTGGGGTGAAAGCTTTAGTCCTCACAGAGAAGGTGAGCTCTTCCAGACAAACATTTCCTCCACGATGAGCCACCATGAGCCTCAGAGGATCGGCTTCATACCAGCTGTTAGGGAGACTTTTTACAGGCCAGGAGCAAGGTTTTATGCCTGCTGCTTTTTACCTGCAGAGTTACACCCAGACGGCATAAAACATACCAGGTTCATGCCAGGTGTCACTAGTGCAGTAACACAGACAGAACAGACCTCTTCAAAGTGGGGGCCGCGGCCCCCTGGGGGGCTGCAAGAGGGCACTAGGGTGGCCGTGAGGGAGGGAGAAATTGTAAAAACTAATAAATAAAATTATAATCTTAAAATATTTTTAAATTCTTTTTTTATGATAAGAATACAAAAATAATTAATGTCCTATTTTTCTTTTCAATTTTGAATTTTGATCACATTTAGTGAACTAGGCAGGTGGATTTTACATCAGTCCATCATCGGACAATGTCATTACTGCTTTAGGAAGTTGCTGAGGTTACCGTATGTTACATTAGCTAGGAAGCTAATAGCAGCAGCTACCATAATGTTGTAGAACTCACTCATTAGCTACCTTGCAATCTTTGATGATGGATAAGTTTCTGAAAATGAGTACACCTGATGAAGATACAGAAGGTAACGGCCTAGCAGAGCACACACACACACACACACACACCCACACACACAAAAACACAGTCCAAAGTGAAACACAGTAAGTACGAGCCTGTCTATATCAAGACTGGTTTTCTCTGTCTGAGACCCTTTCCACTGAGTGTTTAAAACCTTCTAAACTTTTCACTTAAAATAAAAACACCAGATGAGGCAGAAAAATCAGCTGAATTTTTCAAACATATTGAAGTAATGCTAATCAGACAGTCAACTACATTCAAGTAGCAAGCGACAATTCCTGAAAGGGCATTAAAGGTATCATTTCTGGCCTCGTACACATTGCCCGGGCAAAGAAACCATACACAATCAGAGAAGATTTAATTCTGCCTGCTGCTGAAGACATTGTTAGGGAACTACTGGGTGATGAGGCTGCTAAGAAAATCGATGCAGTTCCACTCTGGCAACACAGTGGCCTGATGAAAAAATGACATCGCTGAGGATGTACCTGTTCAACTTTTGGAGCAGGCCGGTCATATTTCACAGTACAATTTAACATCGATGTAGGAAATGCTGCAGGAAAACTTTGTGGAAGAAATACTTTTTAGCAGAGCACTTGAAGGAAGGGCCACTGGAAAAGACAATTTTCAGATTTTGGATGAATATACTGAATCGATGGAATCGACTGGTCTTGATGTATGTGTGTGTGTGTGTGTGTGTGTGTGTGTGTGTGTGTGCACACTAGGGCTGTCACGATATCAGATTTTCACTCCATGATTACTGTGGCCAAAAGAATTCACTATAACAATATTAATGCGATATATAGAAAATCTTAAAAAAAAAAAAAGCTATCAGTCAAATTCATCTTTAATTTTGTTTGCTGTGCATTTTGTCTCTTTTTTGTCAAATGAATTAGACTCCAAATAGGAGTGTAGGGAGGTGGAGAGAGTCTGTAACCAGAACTGTACAAAAGCTACAAAAAGAGCAATTCCACCTTAAAGGATGGTGTAAAGAAGAGGTCACTAACAGGCGGACCGCGATCCGGGTCCGGACCCAGAAGCTGTCCCATACGGATCCGGACCTACAGCTAAAACAGAAGGTTATGATTTAAAACCTGACGGGACGCTTCTATTTTAACCGGCGCAGGCTTTTGTAGTCTTTACGGTAGTGGTTTAGTGGATGAGGAAACGCACAGACCAATTGCNAGAGGTCACTAACAGGCGGACCGCGATCCGGGTCCGGACCCAGAAGCTGTCCCATACGGATCCGGACCTACAGCTAAAACAGAAGGTTATGATTTAAAACCTGACGGGACGCTTCTATTTTAACCGGCGCAGGCTTTTGTAGTCTTTACGGTAGTGGTTTAGTGGATGAGGAAACGCACAGACCAATTGCATGCGAGTTAAGCCATCCCACGTGATACCACTCAGCCAATCAAGTCTGTGCATTCCAGGCGGTAAACATTGCGACTCTACAGTGCACACAGAGAGAGTTAGAAGCAAGCTACACATGAAAAGACGTTAGAAAGAAAGAAAGATAGCGATACGTGTAGAGAAAACAAAGGGAGAGATACAGACGACTGAGCCGGAGAAAGGGAGAGATACAGACGACTGCGCCGGAGAAAGTTCAGAAAATGACAGGTGAGACGGAGAAAGGGAGACAAAAATAAGGAACAAATGGCGCTCTCCAAAAAAAGAAAAGTGGACAGCGAAAATAGAGCATTTAATCCGGAATGGACAGACTCATTTCTGTTCATACTTCCCACTGGGAGCACTAAACCAGTGTGCCTCATATGTTCAGAAACCGTAGCACTTATTAAAAGTGCCAATGTGAAACGCCATTATGAAACAAAACACAGAGGTTTTGAACAAACATACCCACTCAAATCTGAAGTGAGATCAGACAAAATAAGTAGTCTCAGAGCCCAATATGACCAGTCCACCAGGATCCTGAGCCACACATTCACTGCCCAACAACGTGCTCATGAGTGTTCCCTCAGAGTTGCTTGGATTTTGGGTCAACACAAAAAGCCATTTACTGATGGAGGGGTTGTCAAAGAATGCATGAGTGCAGTAGCTGAAACACTACTTGAGGGAAAACAAAAACAAGAGCTTTGTGATAAAATAAAGCAAATACCCATGTCAGCATCATCTGCCACAAAGAAAAGTGAAATATTGACTCAGGACGTGCTAACCCAGCTAGATGAAGCCATGAATAAGGCACCATGTGTAGGCTTAGCTGTGGATGAGTCTACTGACATGTGTGACAATGCTCAACTGTTAGTCTATGTCAGGTTTTTCAACACAGACCAGAAAGCANCACTGACATGTGTGACAATGCTCAACTGTTAGTCTATGTCAGGTTTTTCAACACAGACCAGAAAGCATTCTGTGAAGACCTGTTAGGTGTCACTCCCCTTCAGACCAGTACAAGAGGAGAAGACATCTACCCGGCCATTAAGGAGATGTTTACAAAGAGAGGAATAGAGCCCAAAAAAGTGGTTTCAATAACCACAGATGGAGCCCCTGCTATGATAGGGAGAGAGAAAGGAGCTGTAGCAAGACTGAAAGAGGACAATCCTGAGCTCATAGCTTACCATTGCATCATTCATCAATCTGTCCTCTGTGCCTCCCTGTCAGATGAGCATGCTGAGGTGATGAATACAATGATGAAAATGATCAATTTTCACAGGGCATCCTCTTCCTAACAGCATTGCATGCTTAGGGAATTCCTCAGAGAAGTTGATGCCAATGCTGATGATCTTTTGCTGCACAACAATGTGAGATGGC
>VXCM01010651.1:2500-15390 GCA_014773175.1 Lucifuga dentata | reverse complement strand
ACTCAGCTGGAGGAGCTCGCCGTTCATGGAAACAACCTGAAAAGGTAAAAGCTGCGGTTTTCTTCACTCTGCTGCCCTCTAGTGGCTAAAAGAGTCACTCCCACTTTAAAAGAGTTCCTCTTCCTCCTCCTCTTCCTCCTCCTCCTCCTCCTCCTGCAGGTACGAGCCTGGCACTCTGGCAGACATTTGGCCGTTGGGTCGGGTCTCTTTGAGTCTGCGTGGAGCGTTTCTGAGGAACGTGTCTCTGGCGGCGGCGGTGCTCAGAGACGTTTCGTACCCAGAGACGCCCCTCGTCCTCTCAGACCTCCACCTGACAGGAAATGAGTCCGTGCAGCCCTTCAGAGAGACGACGCGCAGGAGAGTCAGGTGTGCTCGGTGTCCTCACACCTCATTGGCTGCTTCAAAACACAACATCTTCATCCTAAATCATCGTCATCTTCATCTTAAATCATTTAATCTGTCCTGAAACCTGAAAATCCAACATAACGGATTTCAGGAATTTTCTAGAAAATTCAGTTTTTATGTTATTCTTTCTCATTTTATGATGCTGACATACTTTTTTTTTTTTAAATACTTTCCTGAGTTTGATCCCATCTCAACAAACTGACCAATAACAGCATGACTCCGCCCCTCAGATCCATGACCTTCCGTAACCTCTCCGTGTCTGATGCCGTGATCGTTGATCTGCTAATGGTGCTTGATGGCGCGCCGGTCAACTTCCTGTCTATGGAAGACGTCACGCTGAAAGGCGAGGGCAGGTAGGAGCCACGCCCAGGTTTTACTCTTCCTGTGGATTTTGGATTTTTTGGCTCTTTTTGTTTTTTGAATTTAGGAATTTTTTTTTTTNACTCTTCCTGTGGATTTTGGATTTTTTGGCTCTTTTTGTTTTTTGAATTTAGGAATTTTTTTTTTTATTTTTTTTGGGTGGGTGGAGGATTTTGACTCTTGTATTTTTTTTGGATTTATTAATTTATTTATTTATTTTTGGGGATTGGGTGTTTGATTCTGCCTCTTCCTTTGGATTTTTTTTTTTTTTTTTTTTTTTCTTTGCTTTTGACTCTTCTTGTGGTTTTTGGACTTTGGATTTTTTTTATTTTGACCGTCCCCGTGTGTCCTGGGTTTGCGTTAGGTGGGAGAAAGCCAGCAGAACCGACCACAAAAGCATCGACGAGTTCTTGGTGCGGAACGCCGTGGTGCTGGACGTCTTTCAGTTCGTCTCCTTCCTGCAGCTTGGCTTCCTGCTGCAGTTTCCCAGGAGAGTGTCGGTCATTAATTCCCGGGTAAAAAAAAAAAAAAATTCCCGGGTACAGCCCATCCACGACGAGAGATTAGACCTCAAAGCCTGACATTAACGTCTAAACATTTAAAGAATTCTGATGTATTTTCTGTGTTTTATGATTTATTTCTCACAATTCCAACATTTTCTCTGAATGTTTGTCAAGTCACATCTCAGAATTCTCATAAAAATACTAAAATTAAATGTACTTTTGTGGACGTTTTCAGACATTTTCACGGACATGTTGTCCCTCCAGGTGTTTCTGCTGCCTTGTCACACGTCTTACCTGCTGGTGAACCTGCAGTACCTGGACCTGTCCAACAACCTGCTGACTGATCTGACTCTACGGGAGACGCTGTGCGAGGGAGCCGGGACGCTGAAGGACCTCAGGGTGCTGAACATCAGCGGGAACACTCTCAAGGTTCATGAGCGCCCTCTGCTGGAGATCAACGTAAAAATAGGACCAGCACGTTTCAGCTAGAAGCCATCCTCAGCTAACAAAGCACATAGTGGGTGGAGCTTATATAGCCCTGAGACCAGGTGAAACACAATCGGCCTCAGCAAGCAGTAATGAATTTTTTAAGACATTGTTAATCTAAGACCTCAAAATCACATAAAGTAGATAGTATAATGCAGAGGAAATATAGAAAGATTTATATAATTCAGCAGAAGGCCAACATTAGATGAGGCATGTATATCTAAGCTCCGCCCTCTGCTGAAGCTCCGCATCATTAGCATCATTAGCATCATTAGCTTTATGGATGATCTCTCGCTCTCTCTCTCTCTCTCTCAGTCTCTCTCCGTTCTGAGCAGGTTGGTTTTTAAACTCTCTAAACTGACTCACCTGGATGTGAGCGGGAATGCTTTTAGCTCCATGCCTCCGGATTGTTCCTGGCCCTCCACCCTCAGATTTCTCAACCTTTCCTGGGCTAAACTCACCACCATCACCCCCTGTCTGCCTGCCACTGTGGAGGTACAAATATGTATTGAGCTAGCTAATTAGTTAGCTAGTTAGCCATTTAGCTAGCTAGAATTTATCAATCAACCCTCTTAGCCATTTAGCTAGCTAGAACTTATCAATCAACCCACTTAGCCATTTAGCTAGCTAGAACTTATCTCAATAAACCCTCTTAGCCATTTAGCTAGCTAAAACTTGTCAATCAACCCTCTTAGCCGTTTAGCTAGCTAGAACTTATCAATCAACCCTCTTAGCCATTTAGCTAGCTAGAATATATCAATCAACCCTCTTAGCCATTTAGCTAGCTAGAATATATCAATCAACCCTCTTAGCCATTTAGCTAGCTAGAACTTATAAATCAACCCTCATAGCCATTTACAGCTAGCTAAAACCTATCGGTTAGCCTCTTAGCCAGCTGCCTGGCCTGTTTTCTGCAGCGTTTCAGACTTTCTCCTGCGTTCTTGCAGGTGTTGGATCTGAGCCATAATGACCTGAAGGCGTTCCCTCTGGCCCTCCCTGCCCTGAGAGAGCTCCGCCTCAGCGGGAACAAGTTTCTCAGGCTGCCTCCTGGATGGATGTTCCCCTACCTGCTAACGCTAACAATACAGGTGGGAAAATAACACGCCTCACATTTATGAACCTCCCGGAAAGCATTGTGTGTTCGGACATGTTAGCAGTGTAGTTCGATGATTTGAGCTGATTTTGACTCAGAGTTAAAACTGCTGGATGGATTCTTGTCGCTCTGTATCTCTCTTGGTTTGCATCTCCCATTTTATTACGGGAATTCCCCTCCAGTGACACTTCCTGTTTTTCCACAGTCTAACACCTTGAACACGTTTGACCGTTCAGACCTTCAGTCCTACCAGCAGCTCCAGAACCTCCATGCGGGTCAGAACAAGTTCACCTGCTCCTGTGACTTTGTCTCCTTCCTCCAATCCCAGCTTAAGGGGGGCGGGGCTGTGGAGTTATCGGACGGAGCAGAGAGCTACGTCTGCGATTCTCCTCTGTACCTGCAGGGGGAGCAGGTGAGTCGCGTCCGCCGCTCGGTTGTGGAGTGCCACCGGGTTCTGTTTGTGTCCGCGAGCTGTGGGCTGGTGCTGGCTGTGGGAATCCTGCTGAGCGTCCTGCTGTGGCGCCTCCACGTCTTCTGGTACCTGAAGATGATGTGGGCGTGGCTGAAGGCCAAGCGAAGCTCCCGACGACGCCGGCGACACGGAGACGGAGTGAGCTCGGAGCCGCTGGTGTCTTTCGACGCCTTTGTTTCTTACAGCGAGCGCGACGCCAGCTGGGTGGAAAACTTCCTGGTGCCTGAGCTGGAGGAGCCGAGGTATTTTCAGCGTTTCCTGTCATGTTTTTGTACCGTCGTGTTTTCAAACACGACGGTACAAAATACATACATATAATAATATGTACAATAATACGGTACAAAATAATCGTCAAAATAATCACGATAAACACGTCAAAATAATCGTGATAATGTAGTTTACAGCTTCAGGTCAGGACCAGCAGCGGTTTGCTCTCATAATGTATGAAAATAAAAAGAGGTTGGTTTTGTGTCACTGATTTCTTTAATATTTTATTTTACAGCGAAGAATGTAGCAGTGCAGAAAACGTCAAAACTCCACGTCCTCTGTCCCTGTGCCTCCACAAGCGCGATTTCCTGCCTGGACACTGGATTGTGGACAACATTATGAGCGCCATAGAGCGCAGCCGTAAGACCGTCTTCGTCCTCTCTGAAAACTTCGTCCACTCTGGCTGGTGCCGCTACGAGCTGGACTTCTCCCACTTCTGGCTTTTTGAGGGGAATACCAACGGACATGCCGCCATCTTGATCCTCCTGGAGCCGCTGTCCAAGGATGACGTCCCCAAACGCTTCTGCAAACTGCGTAAACTGATGAGCTCCACCACTTACCTGGAATGGCCGCAGGAGGAAGAGAGGAGGGCGGAGTTCTGGAAGAGCCTCCGAAATGTTTTGAGACGAGAGGAAGAGGAGGAAGACTGAGAGAGGAAGAGGACGTGATGAGGAGGGTGAGAGAAGGAGGTCGTGTGAGAGGAGGTATAACTACAGAATTTATATTCTTAAAGCACAGAATCTGACAGGAAACCAGACAACGCCATGGAAACGGAGGAATCAAAGCTTTATTTCAGGTGTTGCGTGTGAGGTCATAACAGACGTGACGTAAATACAGAGAAGGAGCAGGCAGGCGATGATTCAGGACAGATGATTCTAGAACAGAGCACGTCCATATGCGGGAGAAAAAACCGATCTGCAGCTTTATTGTCCAAACACGTTTGTCCACAAACATAAAGATTTTGGCTGACGTGTAAAACGAACTTTTCTACAGGACACACGTGTGTTTGGATCACATTCTTTGGCAGTGTTTTGTCAGAAAGCAGGAAGCAGCAAAAACTCACAGCAGGGTCAGGGTTGATGGTTGGACGTATTAAGATCAAGACTCTCCAACGACCTTAAGAACCAATAAAACCTCCTCAGGGACCTTCATAGGATCACAGAACACCTCTTCAGCTAGCTTCAGATATGTTAGAAACTCCTCAAGCAACCATAAAACCTCCTCACTGACCCTTAGGACTTTCTCAAGGACCACAACAACCTTCTGAAGAACCCCTCAGACCTCCTTAGAGACTTCTAGCCCCTTATAAGGACCCACAAGCACCCTTGGAAACTCTTCAAGGAACTCCAGAACCTTCCAACAAAGACAAATAACTCCTGAAACTTCCTGAAACCCTTTGAACCTAAAGGATGTCCACAACTTCTAACATTGAGGAATCTTTCCAAGAACGTCCTGAAAAACTCGAACCTGAAACATTCAAAGCTCAGGACTTCGACATCAGAGTCCAGAACCAGAAACAGTCATTAGATCAAAAGAGTTTGTCTCATTTTCTGTTTTTACGAGTTCTGCAAAGTAAACTAGCATTTGTGTTGCAAATTTTATTTCTAATAATGTGTTTTTTAATTACTCTTTTTGTTTTCATGCCAGTGTCCCCTCAGATGGACGTGTCTGATGGACTCGTCTTACTGGGTGAAATGTTACCTTTACTTTGAAGGAGACGTCACTGAAAAGGCGATCCATCGTATCAACGTCAGACATTCGATTTCTGACTTTAAGGCTGAAATCTCCTGCAAACCAACCTAAAGATACAAACGCACCCAAACCCCAAGTCTGCACAGGTTTGACACGGTAAAACGCCACCTAGAGGCTGTACAGGTGAAGTCCAGGTGAAGTTTGTCTGGTTTCTGATGATTTTTTTTTTTTTTTTTNTTTTTTTTTTTTTTTTTTTGTCTGTTTACAACATTCAGTATAAAAATGATCAAATACCAACAATCATATTCTGTTAAAACAGATGAAATGTATAAAAGAATAAATGCAACGGACGATGCAAGAACCTCAGTGCACATCATGGAAACAATCAAACGCCAAGATAAATATTCAACTTAATAAATATGTAAATAATTTAAATAAACACAACTCATAACTTAGATAAATACGAAGCGTACAGTTTACCAAAACATGTTGTGAACTGGATAGTCGTGTTATTGTTTCTCTTCCTGCCTGTTTAAGTCGTGACAAACAACATTATTATTATTAATATATTATTATTATTATTATTATGGCCATAAACTGTACTAATTTCTGATTGATTGGCAAGTGTCCATTAAAACTGTATATCAGGACACATCAAACTGTTTAGTTTTAAAGAATGCTGAAGGTGTATTAACCTGCAGGTAACCATAGCAACAGGACCGGTTACCCTGGTTGAATCACGCCGGCTGTATTTTCTGAGGTTTTTTTTTTTAGTCATCTGTCACTTCCTGTTTCCACAAACGTTTCGAGANTATTTTCTGAGGTTTTTTTTTTTAGTCATCTGTCACTTCCTGTTTCCACAAACGTTTCGAGACGCGAGTGTGTTACGTATTGATTTGTCGTGCGTAACGCTGCGAACTCGGAAAGTTCCGAAGCGATTTTCCAGAGTTCCGATCTAAATGCGTCGCGGTGCTTCTGCTGAGAAAAACAAAGGGAAACCTGTTATTGCTGACCGTGTGCGCCGCCATTTTGGTTTTTATCGGGTAAGGTGGATCTGGCCGAGTTTCCAACTTTCTGAAATTTACAAAATTCAGATAGAATGAGCGTTTCCATGGCGATGTGTTTTTTTTAATATGGCAGCATCTATGTATGAGTGATGGAAGCTTGTTTACGTGTTTTGTTTGTACGGTTTACGAAGCGGAAGCTGAACACGGGAACGCAGAAGCTTCTGGAAGGCTGAGGAATTCCGGATGTTGATGACGGGATGGACGGAAGCGGCAGCACTTCCTGGAATCCTTGGAATAAACGCTAAAAGACAAATAAATCAAACTCGTTACACTTTCTTTCCCTGGACTGTTTTCTGTTTTCTGTTTGTGAGATGTGTGAAATATACTTTCCATGACGTTATTAAAGGTATTTTCACAAATATATAGGATCATTTTATAGATTTTAGTTTTCTCCTCGCAGCAGATTTATCCGGAAAAATAGATTTAGACTCAAAGCAGGCAGCTGCTGTCAATCATTCAGACGGTGAAGTCAGGCGATGGTTCTGAAGATGAATCTATTTGCTACGACGTGAAGAACGTTAGCATACGAGAAAATAAACATTCCTTATTCAGACAATCCTAACGTACAAATAACGATCAAAAGAAGCCTTCATCTCAGGCTGACTTCATCATCATCATCATCTCAGAGGCAAATGTAAAACGAAACCAGGAAATCCAATTTATCATCTAAGACGTAATGATGCCGTTATTCTGTTACTACGTACGGTATGAGAAGGCTAAACGCCAGAAAACTCTTCATCCTCATCATCCTCTCCAAAGGCTCCATTTTTAATTGTCATTATCGCCATGATCCTGGATCATGATTGGCTGCGTTATGCTGAGTTCCTCCTCTCAGAGCCTTCGTGTCCGATGTCTTCTCTCAGACTCAGGAGGATTTCCAGGATGACATCATGAATCCGAGTCTCTTCTTCATCATTCCATCAGGAAAACTCCGGATGCTAAAATCCATCACTTCATCTTTCTGCTGATGTCCTCATCCTTTCTGATCACCATCAAATCCACCTGGTTTTGAAGTTTATTTAAAGGCGGCTTTAAAGCTCTGTGTGATAAGCAGATAAAATTTAAAGAAAATATGAAATGCTAACTGAGGGATTTTGTTTTGAGAACACAATAAAACAGGAAATCATTAAGCTAAGCTAACACTTCTTTACTTCCTGTCGTTGAGATATATTTGTGTAANAAAACAGGAAATCATTAAGCTAAGCTAACACTTCTTTACTTCCTGTCGTTGAGATATATTTGTGTAATTTGTGAAAAATGTTCTCATAGTGACAAACACTTTTAGATTTTAGCAGGTTTTAGCATGTTTTGGTTTTGTAACAGGGAGGAAATATGGGATGTTCATGTTGCTCTGTGTCTGCTAGCTGTTTAAGGCTGTTGGCTAAGTTAGCAGAACAACATGATCAGCCAATGATACACCAGGTTTGTGTGTTTTATTTTGGAGATATTCTGCTCCCTAGTGGCCAAAAATCAAATTTTTACTCACATTTTNTTGTGTGTTTTATTTTGGAGATATTCTGCTCCCTAGTGGCCAAAAATCAAATTTTTACTCACATTTTCCATAAAAACTCATCACACAGAGCTTTAAAGTCACTCTGAGCATCAGAGAAATGCATCATGGCTGCTCGTCTTCATTCTTCTTCTGTCCTTCCTGTTGTCAGCGGCAGTCAAAGTTCATGCAAGAATTCCTAGAAGTGACATCGTGCACCATATCTGCCCCGTCCCTCTGTCCCTCTGTCCCTCCGTCCCTCTGTCCCTCCGTCTCTCTCCTCCCCTTCATTTCTCCATCATTGCAGGTAGCGGTAGACTTTGAAGCAGTGGTTACCGGAGTCCGCCACCACCACGTGTCCGTCCGACGTCAGCGCCAAACCCTGCGGTCCGTACAGAGGGTCCGCCGACGTGTTGATGTAGGACAGGAAGGAACCGCTGCCNTATCTGCCCCGTCCCTCTGTCCCTCCGTCCCTCCGTCCCTCTGTCCCTCCGTCTCTCTCCTCCCCTTCATTTCTCCATCATTGCAGGTAGCGGTAGACTTTGAAGCAGTGGTTACCGGAGTCCGCCACCACCACGTGTCCGTCCGACGTCAGCGCCAAACCCTGCGGTCCGTACAGAGGGTCCGCCGACGTGTTGATGTAGGACAGGAAGGAACCGCTGCCGTCAAACACCTGAGACAGGTGAGGCAGAGACAAAGGTGGCATGATAAATCTCTTTGGTGTTTACAGTAAAAATCCATCGTTTGGCTTTTTGTCGACTCTCAGGTCACACCTGTATGAACTGTTTACCTGTATTCTGCTGTTGCCCCAATCAGCTACGATGATGTTCCCGTTAACGTCCACGGCCACGCCGGTGGGAGCGTTGAACTGACCGTTTCCCTCGCCGTTCGAGCCAAACTTCAACACCAGCTCTCCCTCCAGAGTAAAAANACTGACCGTTTCCCTCGCCGTTCGAGCCAAACTTCAACACCAGCTCTCCCTCCGGAGTAAAAACCTGAACGAGAGTCAGGATCAGATCAGGATCAAACCTGTCCGAGGGCGTTTACATCAAAGCTTCACGCATCGTAACACACGCGCACACATGCACACACACACACACACGCGCGCACAAGGTACGACAAACGTTCCAAATCTAACAGAATGTATCCTGATCACCTGGTAAATTTACCCTCATTAACGTTGCTGAACGAGTTTAAAGGTTTGATGTAGTACCTGAGGTGGGCGGGGCTTAGTGAGAGGTGAGTCTTTACCTTCACAGAGTGATTATGGAAGTCCGTCACGATGATCTCGTTGTTCTTGTTGACGGCAGCAAAGTGCGGACCTTCAGCAGAGGAAGCCTCTTTAATATTCCTGTTTCATTTTATTTAACCAGCTGTTTGAACGTAACAGTACCTGCAAACTGTTTGTCTCCGTTGCCACGGCTACCAAACTTGGTGATGAGCTTGCCGGTTGGCTGGAAGATGAAAACCGTACACGCCTTGTTGTCGACTACGATCACGTGACCGTTCTGGTCCACAGACACGCCTTTCGGCCCCATCAGCCTCCCTGCGCCCAGCTTCGCCTGACGGACAGAAAACGCCGCCGATGAGAAATCAAACGGAGATACATCTGGTGCCTTGCTCAAAGGCACACAGGCCGGCCTACCTTGAACTTGCCCTCGCCGGAGAAGATGCTGACCCACTTGTTGTCGTAATCGGCTATGATGATGTCGCCGTTTGGGTGGACGGCCACGCCCGTGGGACGCTGAAGTTGCCCCGGCGACCGTCCGCGCACGCCGAAGCGACTCTTAAACTCGCCGAGATTTGAGAAAATCTGGAGAGAAAACACGCTTTGCTGCACTTCCTGTTTATTTATTACACAGTGCTAAATGTGTGTGTGTGTGTGTGTTACCTGCACACACTGGTTGTTGCTGTCTGCTATCAGTATCCTGCCGTTACAGGAAGCAGCGACTCCCTGCAGGTTGGTGAACTCTCCTTTGTTTCTTCCCTTCGTACCTTCAGGATCACATAAAGACAAATTTAACAAAGTTTTTAAAAATCCGTTAATAATTTGTAAACGTTTTTAAGATTTGGACTGAAATTGGTCAGATTAAAAGATTTTTTTAAATTTTTGATTTTAAGACGAGTTTCAAACTAAAACCATTGTTTTAAAACTCTAAAAACTCCCAAAAAAGCCTACATGACCTCATCTGGTGACCTCTGTGTCGCTGGTTGCTACGGTAACCAGCAGAAGTCCTAACAGCTGGTTTACGTGTTCTCTTCAGGTTCAGAGAAGCCGCTCTCACCGATCCTGAAGATGAGGTCATCTTCGATGGGGTTCTGGGTTTTGCGCCGCGGCGTGCCCAGGGCGCTGCTGGCCCTCTTGGAGCTCCTCTTCTTCTGGCCGGGGGACTTCCCCCGCCTCTTGGCGCCCTCAGAGGAACCCGTGGACAGCGTGGCGTTGGCTGCTGAGCTGGTGGCTGTGGTGGTCGAGGGCGACACCTGGAACAAACCGTGTATGATCGGCTTTTAGGGTTAGATCATGAGGACCAGAACATTTTACCACACACACTAACTCCGCCCACCTCTACGTCTGCCTCTGAGGGCTTGGCGATGGTCAGCTTGAAGGGACTTCCTTTGATGTGCTGGTCATAAAGCCTCAGAGCCAATGAAAAGTCTCCCTCCTTCGGCACTATGTAAACAAACTCATACGTTCCATTCTTATGGTCCAATATTTCTCCGTCCACGATGCTGCCGTCCGGAGTAAAAACCTGAATAATAAACAGGAAACAGGGTGAAGGCCCCGCCCACTTCCACAAATAACAGTATTATATTGACATTTTAAGAGAAACGGCGTTGCTTTTTAACAGCTAGAGGGCGCCAAACTCACCTCAGCTGACAAAATCGCATTGCCACTCTTGCAGGCTCCTCCTGACTTGTCTCTTGTCACTATGGTAACAGAGGCTGGATGTCCCACAATGCACTGCTCCAGACCTGCACCCATGGCCTCACTTTGGCTCGCCACCGCACTGAGGAAGAGGAGGAGGAGGAGGAGGAGGATAGATACAGGGTCATAGTGTGTTACATTCCTATGTTAGCATGATGTTAGCATTAAGCTCAAAGTACTACTCAGACTGATGGAAACCACAGTATCAACATGTTAGCTTGATAGCATATTAGCATGTTAAACAGTACCTATCATTGTGTTTACTGTGTGTTAGCATTAGCATGTGTAGACTTTCTTTTTATTCCTAATGGTCCACACGGTCCCACCTGGTGGTGACGATGGTCCCCAGGTTGTGGATGGACTTCCTGAGGCCGTCCGTCTCCATCAGCAGGTCCAGCTGGTCGTTCTCCTCAGGCTGACATGGCAGGCCAAGGCTAGCTAGCTGCTCCAGCCTCTCCCTCAGCTCCCGCTCAGCCTGCAGCCGCCCTGAACACGCCTCCCCAGCCAGCACCTCCTCCGTCTGGACACAGGCAGCCGTCATGTCCTCCTCGCCCCGGAGGAGGCTGTCCACTTGGGCCTGGAGCACCTGGAGACGAGGCCAGATGGAGGACGTATAGCATGAAGTGACGCCGTATTTACACCTGAACTTCTGGTTTAACGGAGAAACACTAAACTCCCATCAGACACGTCTTTACCCGCAGATTAATGCTAAAAAGCATGATAAATGTTACAAACTAAACATGTCAACATGGAGCTAAAATTAGCATGCTAATGTTAGCATTCTGCTAAAGCCACTTCCTGTTACTTACTCTTTGCTGAGACAAAATGATCACATTGGATGTTTAGATAAAATCTCCTGATAAAACTTGTGCTTTTATCAGTGATGATGATGATGAAGATGAAGATGTGATGATAATAAATGATGATGATGATGGTATATTAGTGACATATATTATGATAGCATTAGTAATTTGTCTGTTCGTACCTTCTGTTTGAGGCCATACGTGACCTCCAGCTCCATCAGCAGAACGCTCTTCCTCACATCCAGCTGTTTATGCAGATCCTCAAAACTCGACTGGATGTCCTCTTCAATGGAAGCCCTCTGATTGGTCAGCTGCTGCAGGATCTCTTTAACCACGACCAGGGCATCTGAAACCTGAGAGAATCTGGAAAAAAGAAGTGTATGTATTGTATTTATGTTTTAGTCATGTACAAACCACAACATGACATCATGCTAAGGGCTTTAAATGGCGGTATTTCTGATGCCAGTGATGATTTTGGCGTTTGGCTTCCTGCCGGCGGCGCCGTGGCTTCACTCTTCCTCGTTGGATTTTATATGAAGCGAGTGGCGTCGTCAAAGTTCCAAAAAAGCCCAAACTAAGCCATGATTTAGTGAGGTAAGTGCTAACGCTAAAGCTAACCTGCTTTAGCGTTAGCACTGAGTACATCCAGCCCATGAGCTTGAGATTATTATATACTTACATATTAAAAAATAAAATTGTGTGTATTTGTCCTGCCTGTTGTTGACGGCCGCCAGGCTCTCCTGCAGGCTGATTCGCTGCTGCTCCAGGGCCTCGCTGAGGGTCACCTGAGGGTGATCCTCGTGATCGCCACACACACAATCCTCACACAGCGCACACTCACACAGCGAGCAGAAGAGATCTGTCACCTAGAGAGAGAGAGAGAGAGAGAGAGCTGACTAGTNATCTGTCACCTAGAGAGAGAGAGAGAGAGAGAGAGAGCTGACTAGTACTTTAGTAATTGTGTTGATGTAAAGTTATCTGTTGACCTCTGACCTTCCCTGCATGCTGCATGCAGGTGTTTTTAGTGGGCGGAGCCTCCAGGACGGTGCATTCCTCACTGCTGCTATCTGGGGAGTGCTGGTGGGCCTCCATCTGCAACCGGCCGTCTGAGGGGCGGGGTCTACCGCCAAACGCCCCTTGTCCCACTCTGCAGCCAGGCGGCGACGCTGAAGGTGCAAATATACGATTTCCCTCTGAACAGAATCTGTTTGGTTTGATTTTATAAACTTTACAGTTCCAACTTTATTTCATCCGGTAGAAAAAACATTCAAATATGCTTCAGAGGAGGGGCTAAGCTTTGAGACACGCCCCCTCTTTGGAGCCTTGC
>VXCM01010645.1:0-13923 GCA_014773175.1 Lucifuga dentata | reverse complement strand
ATAAAAACATAATTTGATGATTCTGACAATCTCTAGGCCAGCAGAGAAGGCCTTGCTGGCCCTGCCTGCAGACCATTAAACTTGCAGCAGCAGCAGCAGATCATCATTCAGCAGCAAAGAGCGTTAACGTTCTTTTTGTTTCTGAATGTGAATCTGCTTTGGTTTAGTTCAGATGAAATGAGAAATACTCACAATCATGGAATGAATGTGAGTTACGGTGCGTGGAGGAGCATAGCGTACCGTAACGTAAATCCTGCTGACGGCGGCTAAAAGTCATCTGCTTTGTGTGGTCCTCCTGCATTTTTGACCTTTTAAAGCCAATTTCAAGATTTTTATTATTATTATCATTTTTTGCAAGACAATGATTTATGATTGTGTGCACTCGCCCAAATTCTTTCTTCATTCCAGTGAACAACACACACTGGGTATTGTTTTAACTGTGTGTGTGTGTATGTGTGTGTGTGTGTGTGTGTGTGTGTGTGTGTGTGTTTTAAGTAACAGTAATAATACCACAAGAATGGAAAAACATTACTGTATTATAAGTGTATAATCTTACAAGTGTGCTTCACTTGTAATAGAATATTTTTACAATTTATCTAACTCTGTCGTTCATTGCACAGTAAAGGAGCATCCAGTGATTTTGCATGTTGAAGCCCAATAAATACTGCATCCATCCATCCATCCATCCATCCATCCATCATCCTCCTTTATCTGGGTCTGGGTCGCAGATTAAGCAGCCCACTTCCTGTCCCCGGCCACACCCTCTAACTCCTCCTCCTGGGGGACTCCGAGGCATTCCAGGACAGCCAGGAGATGTAATCCCTCCAGCATGTCCTGGGTCTTCTTCCCAGGCCTGGGAGACACCCCCTGGTCGACTCCCGAGGGAGGTCTTGGGAGTCTTAAGAGTCGACCAGGGTCCATCTTTACTAGGAACCACCTCGGACCTGGACTCTTTTGGATGCAAGGAGCAGCGGCTCTACTCTGAGTCCCTCCCTGATGTCCGAGCTCCTCACCCTGTCCCTGAGAGTGGACCCTACGGAGGAACCTCATTTCCGCTGCTTGTATCTGCGATTTTGTCCTTTCGGGGTCACCCCAAAGCTTAGGTAGGATAGGAACGTAGATCGATTGGTAAACTGTGAGCCTCACCTTTTGGCTCAGCTCCCTCTTCACCACAACGGTCCAGTACAGCGTTCGTAGGACCTCAGACGCTGCACCAATCTGTCTATAATCTCACGTTCCATCCTACCCTCACTCTGCTGGAGGGAACAGTCCGCCTTTTTCCTACAGAGCACCATGGTCTCAGACTTGGAGGTGCTGATTCTCATCCCAGTCGCTTCACACTCGGCCCCAAACCTGCTCAGTGCGGGTCAAAGGTCACCATCTGATGAAGCAGCAGAATCACATCGTCTGCAAAAAGCAGAGATGCTGTTCTGAGGTCACCAAACTGGACACCCTCCGATCCCTGACTGCGCCTTGAAATCCTGTCCATGAAGATCACAAACAGGATTGGCGATAAGGGGCGGAGTCCAACACCACCAGAAACAGGTCTGATTTAGTGCCGAGGATGTGGACACAGATCTGGCTTTGGTTGTACAAGGGACCAGATCGCCCATGTCAGTGAACCCGGTACCCCATACTCCCACAACACAGATGTTAAATCCACCTTAAAATTCAACGTTTTCCTGCTAACATTTACACACGACTGTAGAAGGTATGACCATTTTAATTTCTTGGTAAAATTAGTTTTCTTCTGGGACTACATTTCCTGGCGGATACATACATTTTCTTCTGTGTAGCAGTGAAGTAACTTTGATGAAAAACTAATAACAGCGTTTTGTTCTCTGTGATGATTATTTATCTAAGCACATTAAAGTTCATTTTTATGTCATACTGGAATGAACTGAAACCAGTGGCAGTCTGCAAGGTAGGAAAAACAATTCTAATGGTCATCTGTCACGTAACGTGTATGTAGGTTGTATTAACCAGGCTAAAACATTAAAAATCACAGGTACACATATGACAATTATGTTTATGTTCAGATTATATATTTGACACATCAAAGGATCAGGGTGAATTTATGGAGACATTCAGCGTTCGCCCGTCTAACACCATAAATGTACCGACGCCTAAAAAGCTTTTTTCATGACGTGTTTTTGATCGCACAACACGTCTGAAGTGTTTTTGCTGTCAGAGTCACCTGAGCTCCCACTCCCACTCCCACCGTGACACCTGAGAGCTTACTTTTATTTCTCCTGCTTCCTAGAATAAAGACGACCTTTTCTTTCCTGTAGTAAATGCTGTATTAGTGGGCGGAGCCTTTATTTACCTCAGCTGCAGAGAGAACCGGCCAATAAGACAGGCTTTTATTAGAGACAGAAAGTAATGAAGCTTTCTAAATGAATGATGAAAATGAAAATGAAGTGTTCTAAAAGCTGCCTGGAAGCTGTAGTCTATTGTACTCTACTGTACTGTACCGTACTCTACTGTACTCTATTGTACTCTACTGTACTGTACCATACTCTACTATACTCATATTGTATCAGATGTTTCTTTGGACTACATCACATAAAGTGTGGTTGTTTTTTGTGGTTGTTTGTGTTTTTTTGTGGTTGTTTTTTGTGTTTGTTTGTGTTTGTTTGTTGCTGAATGCGGCGGCTGAGCGTGACTTTAAGTCGTTAGCGTCCTTATGGACCGTTTGTTCAGCTGAAATATGAGCAAAGTGTTTAAATGCAAAGAGGTCAGCCGCCTCTTAACGGCCACATGGGACAGATCGCCTTCCGCACGGCGTGCACGTGACATGCACGAATGCTTTCTGAGGGTGTGTGTGTGCGTTTGAAGTAGTTAACTCTGTAGTTACACCAGAGTTCCAAATGTAACACTGGGNGTTGGGGTATTACCAATAAACTCTTTCATGACTTTAGTTCAAATCTGTTTTCAGCTTTGTAGCTTTTTATTTTTTTTAACGTAGGAAACACGTATGACCTGATATATGTAAGTAAATAATTTAGGTTCACGCTGAGTTGATAAAGACAAACATAAATGCATTATTAAAGGACCATACTGGTGATTTTGAGCCCCAATAAATACAATCCACATACATGTTAAATTACTGACCAATCATAAAACTGTATTTTACTTTTCCTGTTATTTTTTTTCAAATCCCCTAATCTTTCATAATCAGATGTTTAGGTGATAAAACACCTTAAAATTCCATGTTTCGCCTTCTAACATGTATGACTGTAGAAGATAGTCATTCTCATTTCTTGGTAAAAGCCGTTTTCTCCTGGAACTATATTTCCTGGCGGAAGCATACATTTTGTTCTATGCAGCTCCGTGCTGAATCAGTTAAATGAAGTTACTGAAGCAGAGAGTTTTCATTTCCTTTGCTTCTTTATCTCACATATAACATTTCAATTCTATTTTGTAATTTGTTGCTAGTTTCTTGATTGAAGATTTTTATTTTAGAGTCTTAAATTTATAGCTTTTTAAAACAAACCCTTGTCCACGACCCCAGGCTGACTCTGACCCCATACTGAGAACCCTGGCATATCAGTAGAGAGCACAGAGGGACGAGTTGGTGGCTGAACGAGGATGACATGCAGCAAAGACGAAGAGATAAAAAACGTTTTGGCTCCTCAGGACTTTCAGTTCTGCTGTTGAAATGATGCAGATTAATAACAGAAGGCAGAAATGTGATTATTTGTCTTTACCGACAGAGCTTTTTTTTATGCTTTTTGGCCAGATAAATAAAAATTCTCTTGCAAACATGTTTATTGTTTTTTCTTTCTTTTTTTTTTTTTTTTTTNTTTTTTTTTTTTTTTTTTTGAATTATCCCAGCAGAAACAATCTCAAACTCTGTACTGTAATGCAGGAAATCCTCATTCGTATTCCTGCTGGCACATTGTTCTATATTACTGATAAATTAATATAGAAAAGTCTAGAAAAGCTCCAATTATTCTCAGCTTTATACATGTTAATATTTTAAACTGTAATGTTGTTTTTACAGGTGATCAGAGCTTTAACTTCCTGCTTTAAATTCTAAAAAATGCTAAACGCTGAGGTCACACGGTGAGGTCACATGGTGAGGTCACACGGTGAGGTCACATGGTGAGGTCATCTGAAGCGTCTGTATTTATCACTCTGAGTTTTTCTGACCTGACAGCAGGCTTTTGCTGCAGTCATGAGGAATTATACGGATATTTGCTGCCATCTAGTGGTGGTTTACCAGAGCTACAGTTACTGTTGATCTTAACTTAAATAAAAATATAACTAAAAATATAAAAATATATATATAAAAAAAATAAAAAATATTAAAAAACTAAATTAAACTAAATTATAAAATATAAAAAACTAAAAACATATCTTAAAAAAGAAAAAAGAAAAAAAAGAGGAAAAAAATTAAATATAATTAAACTGCCATTCGCAGTTTTTTTCACAAATTTAAGAGTTTTTTCTTGAACATTTATGATTTTTTCTTGGATTTGTGATTTTTTTTTTTTTCTGAGAATATTACCCACCTCCCTGTGTTTTTTCTTTTTTACATCTGATACGGCCTCTAAAATTGCCTGAATGCTCAATTTGATCCATCCCATTCTCACCCAATGCATGCTGGGTAGAATCCAGCCCATTTCTTCCCACACAGGATAAACGGTAAAGATAACTGTGAATGGATGGCTGGAGAGATGTTCCCATTTTCCATTAGCCAGGGAGTCCTGAATAACTTGGAGTAATTCCTGGAAAACTGTAACTGTAACTGGAAAACTCCACGCCTCTGTACTGATAAACTCTTCCTCTCATCCGTCTGTGTGAATCTCTTTCTAGCATGACGTGTTTGTGCTCATTGATTTGCACACGTTTACACAGGAATGCGTGCAGCAACACGAGAAAATACTTTCTGTATTTACCAGCTCAAAGTCACAGCCAGACGCTTTACTTCATTCACTGTTTGAAATACTCTTTTTATTTATATTCTTCACTTCTGTATACTTTGTTTGCTTAATTGAGAGTCCAATTTCCTCCAATAAGGAAGTCATGTGATCAGCTGTTTATTAGCAGGATGTCTCACAAAGTTATGGAGAGATTTGGATGAAATTTGGGCTCAGATAGAAAATGAGGAGAGGAAGAAGTGATTATATTTTAGATTCAGGATCCAGACAATTTCTTAGCTGTAAGTGGTGGATCTTTTCTTTTCCTTTTTTTTTTTTTTTTTTTNTTTTTTTTTTTTTTTTTTTTTAACCAAAAGACGATCTGCTTATTTTGGTGGTGATCCAGACCATATTGTTTTTTTCTTTTATATATTCTTTTATTTCTTTTTTATAAATTATGTGAGACTGATTGTATCTTAGCAGGTTTTAATGATGGCATGGTGTTTGTATTGTACATTAATATTATGCTGCAGGTTATGTTTTTTTTATGGTTTACCCTGCTCAATTGTGTCAGTATGTATTTTATTTTATAATCATGTTAATGTTGTACTGTAGATTATGTAACTCTGTAAAAGGACAACCAAGTTTTACAAAGCAGCTCTGGCTAAAAATGCTGTGATGCAGCATCAGTTTCTCCTCTGAATGATCTGATTCTGCATCATATTGATCCAAATAAACATATATATTATATATATATATATATATATATATATATATATACATTTTCAGTGATAAATGCAGATACTTTTACAGTAGGGGAGATTTCCTGTTATATATGTTCATATACTACCATATACAGAAGCTTTAATATCCTCATGCGTACATTATGAAAATCTATTTTTGTCCATCCATGTCAGAATTCTCTTTCAAATATATATTTAAGCTGCTATTTTCACTGTAAATACAACTAAATACTTTAACGAGTTAATTAATTAACTCACTCATACCTCCACCAAGGATGAACAATGTGGCTTTTTGCAGGTGGTGTTCATTTTAAAGGAGCATGCTGGTGATTTTACATGTTTGAGCCCAGTGAACACCACCTGCAAAAAGCCACGTTGTTCAGCCTTGGTGGAGGTATGAACATGTAAAATCACCAGCATGCTCCTTTAAAATCATGCCATGATGTGAGCAGCAGTCAGACAGGGTGACCAGGGTGGAAACTGACATATGTTCTACGCTCTTGTGGGCGGAGTCTGCCGCGGGTGCTTCCTGATGATGTGTGTTGGTACGTCGGCTGCCAGGCGCAGGACATCAGACATGTAGCGGCGAGGAGAACAATGCGCACCGCAAAATACATGTTATCACATGAAAGCATCCTGAGGAGACGACAAAAGACCCAGACAGGAAGTAGACGAGGAGCTCAGGACGGAAGTCAGAGTCTGAAGTCCGTCTTTGTTTGTGAAAAGTGAAACTTCTGCTGGAGTCAAAGCTGCAGAGACAAAAGGCTTTTTGTGTAAAACACAAAAAAACACACACAAACCTTCAGAAAATTTCAGCACAAACCTTCCAAAAACACACACAAACCTTCAGACAATTCCAGCAAAAAACACACAAACCTTCCAAAAACACACACAAACCTTCAGACAATTCCAGCAAAAAAACACACAAACCTTCCAAAAACACACACAAACCTTCAGACGTTTCCAGCTTTACTTTGCTGAGCTCCAAATTAGCAGCAGAAAAAAAACAAAAACAACAAACTCAAATCCATGACGAGCAACAGCAGGAAAAACGGTAAAAACAGACGTTATCCAGCTGCGAAGATTGTCTTTAAAGGACCATACCGCTGATTTTACAAGTTTGAGCCCAGTATATACAATCCACATACATGTTACGTTACTGACAAGCATTTCCCAAACCATAATACTTTGGTGGTAATTTCAGATTGTTTTTCCTACCTTCCAGACTGTCATTGGTGTCACTTTGTTTCACTACACAATTAAAATCAACTTTACAGACGTGAAACGTGCTGAGATAAATAATCATCACAGCAAACCGTTAAGTTTGTTAAGTTACAGGATTTAACTGATCCGACATGGAGCTGCACAGAAGATGTATCTCTCCGCCAGGAAAGATAGTCCCAGCAGAAGACGGCTTTTACCAAGAAATTAGAGTGACCATATCTTCTACAGTCATGCAAAAGTGTGAGAAGGTAAAACTTTGAATTTGAAGGGGTGTGTATTTAAGGTGTGTGTGTGTGTGTGTTTAAGGTGTGTGTACCTGAAGATTTCATTTTGAAAGATCAGGAAATTTGAGAAAACAGGAAAACAAAAATACAAATTTTATACAACATTTTATAGTAACATACATAACATACATGTGGGCATGTCATTTATGTGCGTATTGTTTTTGTGCATATTATTTTGTGCGTATTATTTTGCAGATGTTACAGCTGCTGCTCTTTGCTTTGTGTTTTCGGCGTGTTAAAGGAAAACACGGGATTCAGCTGTGTACACTCGCGCTCCCCATGTGTCCGACCTCTGACCTTTGACCCCACACACAGCGTTCTGCATATTTTCTGGTTCTGAGCTCTTTGATCCGTCGTGATGCGGCGACGTTAAAACCGTAAATCCACTCAGCTGAAATATGAGGCTTACTGTACATCTGCTTCATACATCTGAAGGCGTGCATTTGCATTAAAGGACCATACCAGTGATTTTGCATGTTTAAGCCCAGTAAATACTACCTGCTACCTGTTAAATTACTGAAAACCATTTTCCAAAACATAAAACCATATTTTACAATTTTCCTGTAATTTTTTCAAATCTTCTAATCTTTAAAAATCAAATGTTCAGGTGATTCATCCACCTTAAAATTAGTGTTTCACCTGCTGACAGGTACGTACGTATGCAGAAGACATGCTCATTTTTAATTTCATAGTAATAATAATAATAATATATTAATAAAATAATTTTTATTTAAACTATATCATCTTTAGAAACAGAGTTTACAAAGTGCTTTGTATAACTAATAAAAAAAAATCAATAAAACAGATCAAACATAAAACAAAAAATAAGGCATTAAAAATGATATAACAAACATTAAAAAAGCAGGTGTATAAAATGCATCTTTAGCTGTGATTTAGAAGTGACGCTGATGAAGCTCAGATCTCTGCAGATCATTCAGAGCTTTGGATCGAACCGCAAAGACTTCATCTTACAATCAGCAAACGTGTTAGCAGTGAGGAGTTAGAAGATGTTATGTCACAAATATAACGAGAGCAGCCAGAACAAGCTTTAAAAGAAGAATTTTAAAATCAATTCTAAAAGGATTTAGACATTCCAGGTTAGGTGATGTGATGCCGGCAGTACGAAGCCGAGCTGCTGCGTGAGATTATTTACTTTTCAGACAGAGACTTTTCTTCTGTGTAGCTCATGTTGGATCACTTAAACTTATTCCAACAAAAAATAAGAACGTTTTGTTGTGTGGATTATTCATCTTAAGTTTCAAATTTCTACAAGTTGATTTTTATAGCAAATTGGAATGAAATGAATCAGTTTGGAAGGTAGGAAAAACAATTCAAATATTTAACCAAAACATGTATGCAGGTATTATATATTTGGCTTTTATATATTTTTATATATTTGGCTTCAACATGCAAAACCACTGATATGATCCTTTAAATCGTTTGCTTGGTCTAATAAATATCTAATAACTCACCGTGAAGGCCGGGTTGATGGTTCCCTGCTCCGTCAGCTCCATGCTGCTCAACGACGCACACGCACACACACACACACACACACAGATCAAAACTCCAAGCGACTGTGGACCTGNAACGACGCACACGCACACACACACACACACACACAGATCAAAACTCCAAGCGACTGTGGACCTGAGATGACAGCATGACCGCCATGTCACGTCACCACGGCAACAGAGTATTCCATCCAAAGTTATTTTCTAATCTGCCTGCAGCTCTGTGAAGTTACATTTGGCTGGATGTCGACTTTGCTGCTGTGTGTGTGTGTGTGTGTGTGTGTGTGTGTGTGTGTGTGTGTGTGTGACACTGGATCCTATCAGACCAGAACACGTCACATGGACCTTTAATCTGTCACACTCACGACGATGGTGAACTCTCTGCTCACTACAGACGGAGGTGATTATTGTGTCTGTCACCGTATCAGGTTTTCACTTCACAATTATCGTAGCCAAAAGAATTCACGATAACAATATTATCGCCATATCGATAGAAATTTTGATAAAATAAATACTAATGCCATCAGTCAGATTCATCTTTAGCTTAGTTTCTCTTTTTTTGTTAAATGAATTTGGAGCGTAGGGAGACGGTCTGTAACACAACTGTACAAAAGCTGTAAAAACAGCAAACAGTCGCAGCACTCTTTGCTTTAAAGGACCATATCGGTGGTTTTGCATGTTTATACGGAAGCACTGAGCTGACATGGTGGAGAAAAAAATATCGCTGTAGTTTCTCGTTATAACGAGAAAGTTTCTCGTTTTAACGTGATAATTTTCTCGTTTTAACATAATTTTCTCGTTATAACGTGATAATTTTCTCGTTATAACGTAATTGAGATGTGTTTGTGTGTGACAGGCTGCCTTTACAGATGCTAAAGTCCTGCTTTTCTGTGATCACCTGACAAACATACGTGTCCTGATGGAGAGATAAACGCTCACACAACATGTCAGAAGTTTCTCTCTGCATGTGAAAGTTTCTAACTCGCTGATTATATTTTTAAATAGCTCTCTCATCCATTTTTAATGAAGATTCTCAGTCATCCAGGCGCGTAGATATGAAAACTCAGTCAGGTCAACTGGATTCAACTGAAGTCAACTGGATTTTTTTTTTTTTTTTTTNTTAAAAAAAAAAAAAAAAACTGTTTTAAAGTTTTTTTAAAATGTTTTTAACCTGACTGAGTTTCATATTACATATCTACAGTGTTTATATTATGTATATCTAGCAGGACTTTAGCTTCTGTAAAGGAAGTCTGTTGCCACACACAAACACATCTCAATTACATTATAAAGAGAAACTTATCGCGTTGTAACGAGAAACTATAGCGATATTTTTTTTCCACCATGGCAGCTCAGCACTTCCATACATTTGAGCCTGATTAGAGTCAACAAATACCAGAACTAAGAACTACATCTTACATTTTCCTGTTATTTTTTTCAAATCTCCTAATTTTTCAAAATCAAATGTTCAGGTGATACAAACACCTTAAAATGTAATGTTTCACCTGCTGACATTTCTGCATAATTCTAGAAGACACAATCATCTTCATTTCTCGGTAAAAGCCATCTTCTCCTGGGACTATATTTCCCACGGCAGGCGTGTTTTTTCCGTGTAGCTCCTTGTTGGATCAGTTCAATGATGTAACCGATAATAAATATAATCAGCATGTGATTTGCTGTGATGGATTATTTACTGCTGAAGGATGTTTCAGGTCTTATAAATTGATTTTTATGTCATACTGGAATGAACTGAAACCAATGACAGTCTGGAAGGTCGGAAAAACAATTCTAATATTTACTGCTCCTGTAGTATATGTACATAACATAACATGTATGCAGACAAACATGTAAAATCACTGGTATGGTCCTTTAACAATAACGATATCCAGTTAAAAAGTGTAATATCTGCTGAATTTATGTTACAGTAAATACGAATTAAACATCTGATGTTTTCCTTTCTGCTCAGCGGACGATCCGGCTGTTAGCGGAACATTCAGGAATCATCTGACAAACGTGAAAACGACCAGGAATCTTATCTGCAGCATCAAATCTGCTGCATTTTCTACTTCAGACCACATGAAATGCTGCGTCACGCCTCAGACACGTGTCACGAGAGCGGCGGGAAACGCCAGCACGCTCTTTTCTGAGCTTGCTGTTGGAAAAATGGGAACTTCATATTAGGAATGGTAAGAAGCCTGGAGTTTGAGCACGCAGCCGAAGCCGGCATCATACATTTGATTTTATACCTGCTGGAGTTTCTGCTGCATTCCACTCAAAACAGGAAGTCAGAATTTACCAGCTGAAATTCTGAATTATGAGCTCCAAGCGTTCCAGCCAGAAAGAAAAAGCATAAATGCCAATAAAACCATCAAATAAATACACTTAGTAATAAATAACGTTAGATGACATGTTTGCAGAGAAGTAATAATAAGAAGTTAGATGACATGTTTGCAGAGAAGTAATAATCTGAAATTATTTTACCATAAAAACCAATTACGTTATAACGAGAAAATTATCTCATAAAAATGAGAAACTTATCATGTTGTAACGAGAAAATGATCACGTTAAAACAAGAAACTTTCTTGTTATAATGAGAAACTACGGCGATACTTTTTTCTCCACCATCACAGCTCAGCACTTCCGTAGTTTTGGACTTTCATTAACCTATTTTTGAAAACATGAAAGACGTTTGATCTACTATCATGAAGGTTCTTCATTTCTTCACCTTGTTTTTGATGACCTCAACTCTATTTATCAAGTATGTTAGAGTAAAACGTGAGCGTAACTGATCCAAAATTTTTGTACTGTGTTTCTAGGAACTTCCTGAAGTACCTCTCATGTATTCCTGTTGAGGTGTTAGTATGGATTCTGAAAGGCTTGATGAATACACCTGTGAATGATTATTAACTTGATCATGAACGTGGTCTTAGTATATGCAGGTACTGTGATTTACTGATTGATTGTGATTCACTGAGGATAACTGATTTTTAAGCAAAGATGAATACTGGCAGTGTACTGGAAATAGTCAATAAAGAGATGTAAATAATTCAAAATGAGTTAGATGTCACTTGCATCCAAATAAAAAATTATAACTAGTGATGACGACCTTTCAGTGTATTGGTACATATTGTAAATAAGAGTTAAAATGATGACGTGGTTGGTAATAAGTATGTTTATTTCAGGATATCGTTTCTTTTAATCCAAATCTGAACTCAACAATTTTTCATTCTCAGCCTCTATTTAACTTATGCTTTACAAACATTTTATCTGGTGACTTACAATAAAAACCTTACAGACAAGAATCCTCAGACAGGCAATTTATCACAATTCCAAAAATTCTTGCTTTTCTCAATGCATACATATATTCTGAACTGAAAGAAGTTATATGTATATAATAAATCAATAGGACACACTGGAGGAAGAAAGAAAAAAAAAACACCAGCAACAATACAGACATATCCAAATATTAGAATTTGAATCCTGCAGTATTTCTGTGTTGAACTTGTTATTGCTTGTTCAATTAGAGCATAAAATCCGTAACCTGCTGCTAATCAAAGTAAAAAACCCTTACTAACTCATCCAAGATGGCGCCGCGGATGGCTGCCTTAGTGCGCTGACGACATCCCCTGCAACTCCGCCAATCACGCCAATCACACTGGCTAAAAAAACTGTGGTTAGTATTCTGTTTTTTTGTTATTTTAGGCTTTAGCCTTTAGTTCTGTCCTGAAAGTAAGCCTAAGTTTTCTTTATCTATTTATTCACTGGAAATAAAATATCACTGTTCACTGGCTTTTGATTCCCGTGTTTACTTTGACATGTGAGGAAGAGATTCTCACATCCATGTTGTGCCCTTCTGACCTCTGGACAGGGTTGTAACAGAAAGCATTTAGCCGTTTAGAATGTGGTGAAAGATTTACGCCGAATTCTAAGAGCCTCAGATGTACGAGGCTGAAGATTTAATCAGCCAGGTTTAAGATGATATCAAGAGCAGCAGTAGATATGGTATTTACCAAATGAAATTATTTTCTCCTTCTCAGACGTGGCCAAAGTGACCACCAGTGATGATGATTTGAAACACGCCTGCAAAGGTGAAGCATCACACATTCATAGCCGTAACAAAGCTCATATTGTCTGTAAATATAAAGCGGTCACTATTTCTGTGCACTGTTTTCAGGTTAGAGAAAAAACTTCAGTGTACTGAGAAGAATCTTGGCCTAGAAGAGAGCTGGTCCCTGTCAGCTGATTTCTGCTTACAATTCAAAGCAAAACTGAGGAGAAAAACAACAGAAGTCGCTGCAGGTCATCTAAAGACTTGTTCTTGAGCAGAGCTTTCTATGCAGTCTCATGAGAAAATATGCAGGTAAATACATGAAAAGCAGCAGTTTTTAATTTTTTAAAATTTGTTTCAAGACTAAATTGATATTTTTCTGAACAGAAGGCCAGAAAATTGCCATTCGCCTTTCTAGGAAGAATTTTCCCAGAAAATCAAAAAGGTGAAACAACTCTGATGGAGCAGCTAACCACTCACAAGCACTGCAGTATCATGAAGTTATCAAAGTTGATAACCCCATCTGGTCAACCAACAACACAACACAACATGGAGACTCTGCAGTACAACAGAGACTGTTTGTGCTGTGGAACACAGCGAAAAGAGCATCTGAAGATCTGATAAAAGACTGTTTGTCAGGAAAAACATTCTATGAGAGGCAGATAGCAGAGATTGACCAATGCCTTCAGTCACAGTCTCTGCAGTCATCCAGACAGGCCAAAGGTCAGGCTGCAGCTTTACTGAGCAAAAGGAGGGAACTGTCAAGTTATCTCGCAGAATTTGTCTCTGTTCTCTCCACACTAACCATCACAAACAGAACTGTTAATACAGACTCTGACAGCGATGAATGAAGAAGAAGACGAAGAAGACAAGGAAGAAGGTCAGGAAGGATGATTTAAACTGTCCTTGCCTCACATGTTAGTGACCCCCNACCCCCCCGTGTCCTGGATGCAAAGCCATCACAAATTATAGATTTGGTGATCCATTAAAGTACCAAACGTAGCATGTTGACTAACAGTCTATTTCGTATGCATTTGTGTGTGCTGTGTGTGAAGCATCTTGACATTTTAATTTACAATAGCAGTGACAGAACAATAACTGAATAGTGAAAGGCAAGAAGCTAAATCAGTTCTCATTCAGGTTTCTGTTTTTTGATGCAATGTAAATTAAACAACATCAGATGCATCAATGCAGCCTCAAGGGGGCAAATGCAGCCTCAAGGGGGCACAAGCCAGTGTCCTCCTTGTGCCG
>VXCM01010641.1:0-14091 GCA_014773175.1 Lucifuga dentata | reverse complement strand
CTATAGGAAGGCCTGCAATGATGAAGAGTGACACAGGAAGAGGCAAAATGTCGCTGACACCTGTGTGTACAGCATCAGCAGCCAGACCTCCAACAGCTCCAGCATGACAAAGGACAGACTGAAGAGGATGAGGGGTACCATCCAAATCTTCCACAGGCTTGATTAATCCAGGTCTGTCTTGACAGAAGACATGAAAGTCAAGAGGAAGGCATGCAACATTGTGGAGGAACACAGGAAGAGGCAGAATGTCGATGACGCCTGTGTGCTCACCATTACCAGCCGGATGTGCAGAACCTTTTTTATGACAGAGGACTGAAGAGGCCAAATCAGCAGGAAGCCCAATCAAACCTCTTCTGTCTCCAAGGAGGGCATCAAAGTCAGGAAGAGAAAGAGGGAGGCCTGCAATGATGCAGAGGGACACAGGAAGAGGTAGAAGGTCAATGACACCTGTGCGTACAGCATCAGCAGCCAGACCTCCAACAGCTCCAGCATGACAGAGGACTGAAGAGGATTAGGGGTTCTGTCCAAAACTTCCAAGGGCCTGATGAATCCAGGTCTGGCTTGAAGGACAACATGAAAGTGAAGAAGGCCTGCGATGATGTGGAGGGACACAGGAAGAGGCAGAAGGTCGATGATGTCTGTGGGCACACCATTAGCAGCCAGACCTCTAACAGCTCCAGTATGACAGAGCACTAAAGAGGATGAGGGGTACCAGCCAAATCAGCAGGAAGCCCGATGAATCCTGATCTGTCTCCAAGGAGGGCATAAAATTCAGGATGAGAAAGAGGAAGGCCTGCAATGATGCAGAGGGACACAGAAAGAGGTAGAAGGTCGATGACGCCTGTGTGCTCACCATTAGCAGCCGGATGTCCAACAGCTCCAGCATGACAGAGGACAGACTGAAATGGATGAAAGGTACCATCCAAATCTTCGAAGGGCTCGATTAATCCAGGTCTGTCTCAAAGGAGGACATGAAAGTCAAGAGGAAGGCCTGCGATGATGTGGAGAGACACAGAAAGAGGCAGAAAGTTGATGATGCCTGTGTGTTCACCATTAGCAGCCAGATGTCCAGCAGCTTTTTTATGACAGAGGACTGAAGAGACCAAATCAGCAGGAAGCCCAATGAATCCTGATCTGTCTCCAAGGAGGGCATGAAATTTGGGATGAGAAAGACGAAGGCCAGCAATGATGCAGAGGGACACAGGAAGAGGTAGAAGGTTGATGACACCTGTGTGTACAGCATCAGCAGTCAGACCTCCAACAGCTCCAGCATGACAGAGGACAGACTGAAATGGCTGAAAGGTACCATCCAAATCTTCCACAGGCTCGATTAATCCAGGTCTGTCTTGAAGGAGGACATGAAAGTTAAGAGGAAGGCCTGCAACACTGCAGAGGGACACAGGAAGAGGCAGAAGGTGGATGACGCCTGTGTGGACACCATTAGCAGCCAGATGTATAGCAGCTAAAATATGACAGAGGACTGAAGAGGATGCGGGATACTGTCCAAATCTTCCATGGGCCTGATGAATCCAGTTCTGTCACCAAGGAGGACATGAAAGTCAAGAGGAAGGCCTGCAATGATGAAGAGTGACACAGGAAGAGGCAGAAGGTTGATGACACCTGTGTTTACAGCATCAGCATGAGACCTCCAACAGCTCCAGCATGACAGAGGACAGACTGAAGAGGATGATGGGTACCATCCAAATCTTCCACGGGCTCGATTAATCCAGGTCTGTCTTGACAGAAGACATGAAACACAACAGGAAGGCCTGCAATGATGTGGAGGGACACAGGAAGAGGCAGAAGGTCGATGACGCCTGTGTGCTCACCATTAGCAGCCGGATGTCCAGCAGCTACAGTATGACAGAGGACTGAAGAGAATAAGGGGTACCAGCCAAGTCAGCAAGAAGCCCGATAAATCCTGATCTGTCTCCAAGGAGGGCATCAAATTCAGGATGAGAAAGAGGGAGGCCTGCAATGATGCAGAGGGACATAGGAAGAGGTAGAAGTTCGATGACACCTATGTGTACAGCATCAGCAGCCAGATCTCCAACAGCTCCAGCATGACAGAGAACAGACTGAAATGGTTGAAAGGTACCATCCAAATCTTCCACGGGCTCGATTAATCCAGGTCTGTCTTGAAGGAGGACATGAAAGTCAAGAGGAAGGCATGCAACATTGCGGAGAGACACAGAAAGAATCAGAAGGTGGATGACGCCTGTGTGCACACCATTAGCAGCCAGATGTATAGCAGCTAAAATATGACAGAGGACTGAAGGGGATTAGGGGTTCTGTCCAAAACTTCCAAGGGCCTGATGAATCCAGGTCTGGCTTGAAGGACTACATGAAAGTCAAGAGGAAGGTCTGCAGTGATGTGGAGGAACACAGGAAGAGGCAGAAAGTTGATGATGCCTGTGTGCTCACCATTAGCAGCCAGATGTCCAGCAGCTTTTTTATGACAGAGGACTGAAGAGACCAAATCAGCAGGAAGCCCAATGAATCCTGATCTGTCTCCAAGGAGGGCATCAAATTCAGTATGAGAAAGACGAAGGCCAGCAATGATGCAGAGGGACACAGGAAGAGGTAGATCGATGACACCTATGTGTACAGCATCAACAGCCAGACCTCCAACAGCTCCAGCATGACAGAGGACAGACTGAAATGGATGAAAGGTACCATCCAAATCTTCCACGGGCTCGATTAATCCAGGTCTGTCTTGAAGGAGGACATGAAAGTCAAGAGGAAGGCATGCAACATTGCGGAGAGACACAGAAAGAATCAGAAGGTGGATGACGCCTGTGTGCACACCATTAGCAGCCAGATGTATAGCAGCTAAAATATGACAGAGGACTGAAGGGGATTAGGGGTTCTGTCCAAAACTTCCAAGGGCCTGATGAATCCAGGTCTGGCTTGAAGGACTACATGAAAGTCAAGAGGAAGGTCTGCAGTGATGTGGAGGAACACAGGAAGAGGCAGAAAGTTGATGATGCCTGTGTGCTCACCATTAGCAGCCAGATGTCCAGCAGCTTTTTTATGACAGAGGACTGAAGAGACCAAATCAGCAGGAAGCCCAATGAATCCTGATCTGTCTCCAAGGAGGGCATCAAATTCAGTATGAGAAAGACGAAGGCCAGCAATGATGCAGAGGGACACAGGAAGAGGTAGATCGATGACACCTATGTGTACAGCATCAACAGCCAGACCTCCAACAGCTCCAGCATGACAGAGGACAGACTGAAATGGATGAAAGGTACCATCCAAATCTTCCATGGCTCAATTAATCCAGTTCTGTCTCCAAGGAGGACATGAGACCTGCGGTGCCAAACTGCTGATATACCAGGATTTTCCTGTCAAAATGAATTTAAATCTCAGATCAGCTGAGTGATGTAGTTCTATCAGCAAAGACTATTTAAACGTGAATACAATAAATATTACAACATAAAGCTCTTTGTATGTGACAGAAAAACATAGAGACATGTAAACAGTATGACTGATCAACGTTAAAACCAAACGCTCTCCGGATTCTCTGATGTTTCATTGTTTAAACTTACCATATATATACTCAATTATAAGCCAAGTTTTTTTCACCAAATTTCACAGCACAAATCGGGGTCGGCTTAGTTGAATAATTCAAATCAGACCGAAATTTCCAGGCGTGGAAATACTACCAATTACCATTATCCATGGAAAATAGTTTAAATCATACCATATAATGAGATATTTCCTGACTAACATCTTATTAAGCACGTGTTGCAGAGGCCAGTAAGACTAACGTAATCAGCTGCTGAAATAAATATCATGCTTACCGGTACCAGTGTTAGAGCCATTTCTTGGNACTAACGTAATCAGCTGCTGAAATAAATATCATGCTTACCGGTACCAGTGTTAGAGCCATTTCTTGGCTCTAACACTGGTACCGGTTATCAAATGTCCAATTATTATTATTTGATAATTGGTACCAATTACTGGTACCAATTATCAAATGTTTAAAATATGAAAAATGAAATCAAATAAGTTATTAGTTTTAATATGCTGACTGATCAGAGCCGGCTCCGTAAAGTGATGATCCGCTATGATCCGTTATGATACGTACTGGCTCCGTCATGGATGATCTATAGACGCTCAGCTGGAGGAACAGGGCAGCGGTACAGTTATTTACCTCACCTCACCTCATGTTTTGTTGTTTTGATTTTGAAAATAAATAATCCANCAGTTATTTACCTCACCTCACCTCATGTTTTGTTGTTTTGATTTTGAAAATAAATAATCCACGAAAACAAGAGTGCGATGTTATCATTCTGGTGTGCGTCAGGAAAAGAAGCCCCGTTAAAGTGGTGAAGTTTTACAACAGCCACGACCCGTACATGGATTATTTTCAGAAAATCAGAGGAATACTATGACAATACTCAGGAAAACAGGTAATTTACTAAACAAATAAACTGATGGAACAGCATCTGGAGGTTGGCTGAGGGAATTCCAAAACTCCGTATGGAGGAATGTCCAGCACATAGACAGACCCGCATTAACTCAGGTACAGAATAATTACTGAAAACATGTAACGGGTGAGATTCTTAACAAAAAAAACTCACTATAATTACACAGCTAAATATGCTAAATAAGTGCTGTGATAATTAAAGCTCATTTGTAAAGCTTTCCTTACCTTCATCACTGCATCAGTGGTGATTCAGAAGAGGAAGAGGAGTCTGGAAAACTTAATATCAGCTAATGTTAGTTATGTTCAGCTGTTTACCGGTACGTGGATTATTTTCAGAAACTCACAGGAATTCTATGACCATACCCAGAAAAAAAAAGGTAGGCTAACTTGCTAAACAAATAAATTGATGGAGCAACTTTGAGGGGTCGCCTTATATACGGGTTTCTGTAAAAAGCTAAATTTGCAGGTCAAAATTGGGGGGCTCGGCTTATAGTTGAGATCACATGTAGTCAAGTATATACGGTAATCATTTAAAATAGGTATAAAAATAAAAAGCTTTGTGAAATGTGATAATTAAAACTCAGCTTATACTGGAGTATATACGACTGTAAGTAATTTGGTTTGGGTGCCATATATAGGGTTAGGGTTAGGATTAGACACCCTACTACTACTACTACACCCTACTACGGAGGAACCTCATTTCTGCCGCTTGTATCCACGACCCAAAGCTCATGACCATAGGTGAGGATAAGAACATAGATTGATTGGTAAATTGAGAGCCTCACCNGACCCAAAGCTCATGACCATAGGTGAGGATAAGAACATAGATTGATTGGTAAATTGAGAGCCTCACCCTCTGGCTCAGCTCCCTCTTCACCACAACAGTCTGGTACAGTGTCCGTAGGACCTCGGATGCTGCACCAATCTGTCTATCAATATCACGCTCCATCCTACCCTCACTTGTGAATAAGCCCCCGAGATACTTAAACTTCTCTGTCTGGGGTAGTGACTCCCCTCTAACCTGGAGAGAACAGTCCACCTTTTTCCGACAGAGCACCATGGTCTCAGACTTGGAGGTGCTGATTCTCATCCCAGTCGCTTCACACTTGGCCTCAAACCTGCCCAGTGTGGGTCGAAGGTCACAGTCTGATGAAGCCAGCAGAACCATATCATCTGCAAAAAGCAGAGATGCTATTCTGAGGTCACCAAACTAGACACCCTCTGATCCCTGACTGTGCCTTGAAATTCTGTCCATGAAAATCACAAACAGGATTGGTGACAAGGGGCAGCCCTGGCGGAGTCCAAAGCCCACTGGAAACAGGTCTGATTTAGTGCCGAGGATGTGGACACAGCTCTGGCTTTGGTTGTACAGGGACCGGATAGCCCATGTCAACGAACTCGGTACCCCATACTCCCACAGCACCCCCCACAGGACACCTCGGGGGACACGGTTGTAGGCCTTTTCCAGATTCACAAAACACATGTAGACTGGTTGGGCATACTCCCAAGCCCCCTCTAGTATCTGTGCGAGGGTGAAAAGCTGGTCCACAGTTCCACAACCAGGACAGAACCCACAATTGTGCCTCCTGGAACTGAGATTCGACTATTGATCTAAGTCTCCTTTCCAGCATCCCTGCATAGGCTTTCCCAGGAAGGCTGAGAAGTGTGACCCTTCTATAGTTGGAACACACCCTCCAGTCCCTCTTTTTAAAAATGGGGCCCACCACCCTGGTCTGCCACTCCAAGGGTACTGACCAAGACTTCCATGCAATGTTGCATAGGTGTGTCAGCCATGACAGCCCCACAACGTCCAGAGACTTCAGCATCTGGAAGGATCTCGTCCACTCCTGGTGATTTGCCACTGCAGAGCTTTTAAACTACCTCAGTGACCTCCACCAGGGAGATGGTCTCCGATCCACCTGAGTCCTCCATCTCTGCCTCCCCTGTGGAGAGCATGGAAGCCTGGTTAAGGAGTTCCTCAAAGTTCTCCTTCCACCGCCCCACAGTATCCCCAGTCTGGGTGAGTAGTGCTCCACCCTTGCTGTAAGCAGCTTGGGCTATGAACCTCCCACCCATCCTGAGTCATCTGACAGTTTGCCAGAACAGCTTTGAGGCTGATCAAAAGTTGTTTTCCATGGTCTCCACGAACTCCTCCCACACCCGAGTTTTTGCTTCTGCTGAGGCTGCAGTCCTTCTGGCCTGCCAGTACCTGTCAGCCAATTCCAGAGTCCCTTGTGCCAACCAGGCATGAAAGGCCTCTTTCTTCAGCCTGATGGTTTCCCTCACTTGGGCTGCCACCACGACAGGCACCAACAACCTTCTGGCCACAACTCAAAACAGTTGCTTCAACAATGGAGGCTTTGAACAGGGTCCACTCAGACTCCATGTCCCCACCTTCCCTCGGAATGCAGGAGAAGTTCTTTCAGAGGTGGGAGTTGAAGATCATCTGGACAGGTTCTTCCGCCAAACATTCTCAGAAGACCCTCACAACTTGTTTGGGCCTTCCTGGTTTGTTCGGCAGCCTCCCCTGCCATCTGACCCAACTCACCACCAGGTGGTGATCAGTTGACAGCTCTGCCCCTCTCTTTACCTGAGTGTCCAAGACACACGGTCGCAGGTCTGATGATACGATTATAAAATCAATCATTGACCTCAGACCTAGGGTGCTCTGGTACCAAGTACACTTATGAACACCCTTGTGCTCGAACAAGGTATTTGTGATGGCCAGTCAGTGACTTGCACAGAAGTCCAACAACAACACACCACTCGGGTTCAGATCAGAGAGACCGTTCCTCCCAATCATGCCCCTCCAGGTATCCCCGTCATTGCCAACATGTGCATTGAAGTCCCCCAGTAAAACTATGGAGGCTCTGGGAGGGGCCCTATCCAGGATCCCACCCAGAGCCTCCAAGAAGGCTGGGTAGTCTGAACTGCAGTTTGGTGCATTATTATCACTCTTGTGGAGTATGTACTTTATTGGTTCAACAACTGAAAAATATGTTTTCATAAATTCTCTTCCCTTATATGAAGTAGTAAAAGGCCCATCTGTCCCCAAAGCTGAACTTATAGGATGTGATTCACACAGATTTTTCACCAAATCTGAGATGAGTGCTGACTCCAAATTACAGTTAATGGATCTTCAAGGTGGACTCAACAACATTTCTCAAAACTGGGCCAGATGCATTGCAGGATATAAAGTGAAGCTCATTTACAATTTCATCTATACATGTTCTTGGCATGTTGAAAGTGCTCTCCATCTTAAGTAAGAGGTGGCCAAACTTCTCCTTTATTACCTCAGACAAGTCTTCTGGTTCTTCAGGAGCATCCTCAATGTCAGAAACTTAAAATCAAAATCTTGAAACAATACCCAGACCTCACTGTTCCTCAGTATGATTCATTAAAGTCCTCAGTGGAATGTGGATTATGTTTCCTGTGTCTATGCGTGGCAAAGGTTGAATAAATGTTTGTACTGAAATTGCAGTTTTTGAATACACAAGCTACTACTTCGTACTTCTTGAAATGGCTGCCAAGATGCCCAAAATATTGCCTCTCTGAAGAGAAAGAGCTAGAAATGCAAAGCAGGCAGCTAAATGAAAGAACCATCTTTGGTGTCACTGCCTCTGTGTGCTGTTGAGACAAATGGGCCCGAAGGGCAATAAATGTTTTGAATGAAGAAGGGCAATCAGCGTAAAGACAAGTGGTTGATTGGCAGCAGCCACCATTTCTGTGTTTAAGCCTGTAGTGCTTTAACAAACCAATCCTTTTCTCTGACTCAAAACTACAGATTTTACACAACCATCTCATATTGACCTGAAAAAAAATCAAAACATTAAGATTACTTGAAATGTGATCAGACTGAATAAAAATTTCTACAGTAAATTAAACTTATGACTGCACATATCTGAGCAACTTACCCTATGTTGGCTTCCTCTCGACCACAGTGTTGATTGGAGGAAATTTCATGTAATAATCTGAGGAAGACATATAGATATTACTTTTTGATTACTTTATAGTCACACAATATTCATTCAGAATTACGAGTAGACCTATTAAAAGTACAACATTTTTCTAAACGCTAAAAGTTCAATTTAATATGTGACTTTTTATAATCTGCAGATACCGGTAATTATGGTGCAACATATATATCTTAAATACATAGCTCATAGTGTTTGTGGGGGGACTGGGATGCATATGCACAAAATCAGAGTCATTATGAATATTAGGTTTAACTAAACATTTAAGTCACGCTAAACATTTGTGCAGAGAAGTAATATTCTGAAATTATTTGCACTTACATATCAAAGGTAAACAGTTATTATAGTTAACTTGGTGATATATTTTACCTTTTTATTTCAATGTCTCGCAAGAAAAAACACATTATTTGCCTGTTAGCAGATCATTTACATTCACAAAGCTCACTTCCACGTTGAGTGACGTCATACTCGTGAAGTCGGGATAGATAATTTTGGTCCTAGTTAAAAAATAAAAATAAAAAAATTGGTCCAAGTTTCCGACTTCAAATGCTGTTCCAACGCATTTTTTCAATTAGGAAGTTGGAAAGTTCTGATTTCTGAGGTAGCTCAAATGCAGCAATATTGTTACATTTACTGTTGGAATTATTAAGCATTAGCACACCCATAACCAGAGTTAGCTATCTAGGTACACACTAGTCAGCGAGCATTAACATTATTAGGTATCTAATTATTAACAGTTGGCTGCTAACAGGACTGTGAAAGTTAACCAAGCCTATAAATCGTCCCAATTTTAGCTGTATTTGTTGATTTTCATCTCAAATGAGTGCCCACTTACCATCTATGAGGAGCTGTTTCTTTTCAAAATTCGAAGTCATGGCCATGTTTGCTCTGTGGTTCTTGAAAGGAATGAGTACAACCCGCATCCTGAAGTCAGCAGTTGGCGCATGCATGCACTAGGTTGCCAGGTTACCAAGGTTGTCAAGTACATTTTACTTGCTTTATCAAGTTTCAGACTAAATTCATAGGAACCAGGGAAAAAGTTGTAAATTCTACAGGGTATAATGGATAAAACTTACTGTTATGACCCTGTGGTCGTATTTTGGTTATATTTTTGTGTTTATTTGTGTCTTTGTATTGTTCTGTTTTCCTTCCACTTGTGTGTTGAGGGCCATACCTGTGCATCTGTGTACGTTTGTGTGCATTGGGTGTGCGTGCAGGTGGCATCCCTGATTGGATCAGTGGAAGAAGGTGTCGTGTGTGGATTGGTCTGTGGAGACCGCGCTTGGAGGATGTCGCCTACATGGATTGGCTAATGAACATCAGGCTGGGATTCAAAAAGCCCAGCTGACAGCTCCTAGGGGTCGGGGTTTCCCTGCCTCGTCTGCTCCCAACCAACGCCGCTCTGTGTTTCGTGTTTGTTATTTTTGTGTTATCCTGTCCATCATTCCAATCGGTTTTGTAGCGCTGGCACTCAGTGGTCCTCGCGAGGATCCTTTGGGTACGTCCATTTGGACTCTGTGTTTTTGTGTCAGGCTACTTGTGTTACTGTTAACCCGGATCCTTCTGCTATTTGTCAGTTCTGTCATTATTTCCATTTGATTCATAATGGTGGCTACTTTGTGTTCAGTTAACCCGGTTTTTGTACGCTAGCTTTTCTGTTTTGTGTGTGTGTGTTATTTCCGTATTCTGTCTGTTGTATATATTTGTAAATAAAATTGTTATTTATTNGTGTGTGTGTGTTATTTCCGTATTCTGTCTGTTGTATATATTTGTAAATAAAATTGTTATTTATTTTACGGAAAAATACACTTTGTTTTGGCTTTTCTTGGGAGCAGACGTGGTTGGGGAGATCCCAAACACATGTTGCAGCCCAGTTCCCTAGGCTGGGTCGTAACAGATTTTTTTTAATTCCCTAAACCGGCATTTAAACTGGCATTCTGTTACACATGTACACAGACGCACAGGTACAGCCCTCAACACACAAGTGGAAGGAAAACAGAACAATACAAAGACACAAATACATACACACAAAAATATAACCAAAATACGACCACAGGGTCGTAACACTTATTTTATTTGAGGAAAAGCAATTACAAATACCAAGTAACATATTAAAGGGTGACATTTTTAAATAGAAAAAATAAAATAGCATTTATGCGTAAAAATTAAATAAGTTGTCCAAGTTATATTTACAAGGGCGTAACAGGTCTCAGGCAGAGAACCCGTTAGCAGATAGGAATCCTGTTAACACAGGAGAAAGAATTAAACAGGAGACTGGTGCTTCTGTCCATTGCAGCTTCGCTAAGCAGAGTCCTTTATTCTCATCAAAACAAATTCTACGTTCAGTCAGTGTATTACTGCATCAATACATTTCACTTTCAACTTGTTCACTGGGCCAATGCCTTCATGTAGTCCACATCCACCACAAAATCCCATTAATGAAATATAACATTTCACTTCATTCATTTCTCATGTCTATGAAAAATAAAAACTAGCACTTTGCTACAATGACTGCTTAGTATGAATGCATGAGCCAAAGACCTGCAAAGTCCAACCTTCAAAATGCCTATAACGTTCAAAAAAAAATATATATATATACTTATTAAACTCCAACAACAATAAATCCATTTAAACTGAACCTTTATTCAAGAAAATAGTATTTTATCCAAAATGAAATGTACTGGAGCCAGAAAATAACACACTCAGGTTTCACTTTAATCTTAAAGGAACGTTTATGATAGGCGCCATCTTGGATCGCCGGCGACACACAGAGAATCCATACCTTTTTTTACTTGTTCACAAAATCATGTAAAACCCACCTACCGATCTTTCAAAAAAACAATCTAACATTAAATTAGATGTTTAACAGCATGTACATAAAATTGTACAAGTTTTTAATACATTACCAACCTGTTAACACAGGAGAAAGAATTAAACAGGAGACTGGTGCTTCTGTCCATTGCAGCTTCGCTCAGCAGAATTGAGGAAGCAACGAGAGTTTGCTAGCAAAGCGGGAGTCCAGGGAAGAAGCACAGCGCCACACTGCCTCCTGCTGGCAGCACTGAGATGCTGTATTCATTATAAGAAAACCTCAGTCTTTCTGAAAAATGAATTATTGACCATTTTGGCTCATATTAGACAATTTCTTTTTGAAGAAACAATACTTTCAAAAATAAAACTACATGAAAATAAACAAAATTAACATCAAATGTGACCATACATTTTGTGTGTGTCACAAGGGCAAAACATAATTTTTTATCAGTGTTGCTCTTCTTATGACTGTCCACATTTCATCTGACACAGGACATGTTTTCCTGACCAAATTTAAGTGAATCATGTCATTGTGCTCACACAACAGGCTTTTCTCTGTGCTGTCTACAGCCCTTGAAAGTGTGTCTGCTACAAAAAGTTCTTTACCAGGCCTGTATTCAATGTGTAGGTCATACTTCTGGAGTTTGAGGAAGATTCTCTGCACTCTAGGTGGAGTGTTTGCCAGACCCTTTTTTGCTATCGTGACCAAAGATTTGTGATCAGTTTCTGTCCACACTGTTTTGCCATAAATTAGGTAGTGGAACTTTTCACATGCATAGGATAGTGCGAAGGCCTCTTTATCAATCTGAGCATAGTTACATTTAGAATCAGTTAGAGCTCTGGAGGCATAGGCTACTGGTCACCATCTAGTGCCATATTGCTGCAACAATACTGCACCTATTCCTGCCTTAGAAGCATCTGCTGAGACCTTTGTCTTCCGCTTCTCATCATAACATCTCAAGGCTGGAGCTTGTGTGATCAATACTTTGAGATCATCAAACTCTTTCTGATGGTTGGCATCCTAACACCATTCTGTTGTTTTACAGATTAAGCTCCTAAGCTGAGTTGTATGTGTGGCTAGGTTTGGTACAAACTTGCCTACATAGTTAACCATACCAAGAAATCTTTGCACAGCTTGTTTGTCAGTTGGTGGTGGCATATTATTGATTGTTGATACTTTGCCTTGATCTATTTGAACCCCTGTGCTGATCAGTTTATCTCCCAAGAAGGTTATTTCAGCTTTCCTAAACTCACATTTTTCTGCATTTAACTTGAGCCCATTAGCTCTGGCTGCATTAAGAGCTTGTTTTAGTCTGTTGTCATGCTCTTTAAAAGTCTTACCCCAAATGAATATGTCATCAATGTACACTTTTGTACCTGGCACTTTGTTAAAAATCTGCTCTACCATTCTGTGAAACACTTCCGGTGCTGATGTCATAACCTTTTAAATGAGTACTTTCCAAAAGGTGTGTTGAACGTACAAAGTCTGGTATTTTCCCTGTCCAGAGGTATTTGCCAAAATCCTGCTGATGCATCTAGTTTGGAGAAGTACTGAGCTCCTGCAATGTCACTGAATAGCTCACTTCTGGTTAGTAGCTGAAAATGCTCTCTTTTAACATATCTGTTCAGCTGCTTAGGACCAATACATAGTCTCTTTATATATATTTCTTTTCAACAATGACAAGTGAATGTGCCCATCTAGTAGGCTCTTCGGCCTTTTCAATTATCTCTAGAGCTTCCAATCACTGTAGCTCTCTTTTTAGTTTTTCCTCTGAGTGCCAATGGGACTTGCCTAGGAGCATGAATTACTGGTTGACTTGATTCCTCCACAACTATTTTGTGCTCTACTTTTAGTTTTCCAATACCCTGAAGCACATCTGAATAAGCTTTCTCAACAGGAGATTCTGTCTTATTTTCATTACTGACTGCCTGTACTCTCCTGACTAGGCCCAGTGAGTTACAAGTCTTCAACCCTATGATAGCAGTTTTAGTATCTTTCACAGTAACAAATGGCACTTAATGAGATTCTTTATCAATATGCACTAGTAATGTACAAGTACCAACAGTGGGAATCTGTTCACCACTGTATGATTTCAGTCTGATTGCTTGTGTCCAGTTCACCAGAGGCTTTTCCTTGAAGCGTGGTAAGTCAGTTTCAGGTATAATGTTCACTTGTGCTCCTGTATCGAGCTTAAACTGGATCTCTGTACCNGTAAGTCAGTTTCAGGTATAATGTTCACTTGTGCTCCTGTATCGAGCTTAAACTGGATCTCTGTACCATTTACCTCATATGTCACCGTACAGTCCTCATCGTGTGTATCTGCTCCAACAGTTCCTATGAAGAGGTCTCCTTTATCAGCGTCGCAGCCTTTTGTCATCTTCCTCGATGCTGTGGACCATCCTTTGCTGCTTGGACAGCTTGCACATGCATGCAAACTGATTGTTTCTTCTGCAGGCACAGCATTCCTTTCCGTATGCTGGATACTAGTGTGGAACATGCTCTCCTCCGCAGTTGTCACATCTGCACGGACCCCTACTGCGACTCTCCCTGCTGCCGTTAGTCTGCTTTGATCTGCCTGTCCCCAGCTTGTTGAAATTAGCATTAGCTCTCCTTTTTTACCATCTCAACATTGTGTTTTCCCTCGTTGAAACTGCCACTGTCCATGGTTTTTATGCGATTTTGCATTGCTTCCTTAGCCTGACATATCTGAATAGCTCTCTCGAGTGTCAAATCTACTTTTCCAAGCAATTTTTCTCTCAGATGTGTAGCATAAATATATAGTATGCATAACAGTAGTATATGAAAATTAAGATAAAGCAGTGGTATGCAAAGTTGCAATGTTAAGATCATAATTTCAATAAAGAAATATT
>VXCM01010640.1:0-16087 GCA_014773175.1 Lucifuga dentata | reverse complement strand
GGGGGGGGCTGTTACCATCCACAATCCAGATGTGGACTGCAATGCATTAAAGGACCATACCAGCCATTTTGATTGTTTGAGCCCAATATATACAATTTGCATACACTTCACGTTACTGGTAAAAACTTTCCAAACATACAACTGGAACGGGGAATTTAAAAATTTAAATAGTTTTTCCTACCTTCCAGACTGCCATTGGTTTCAATTCATTCCGATATGCTATTAAATTCAACTTGTTGATACTTAAAACGCTCCTGAGATAGTATTCCATCATAGTGAACAATTCATCTACCGTAAATGTTCTATTAGTGGGCAGGGCCTTTACTTACCTCGACTGCAGAGAGAACCTGGTCAATACAGGAGACAGGCTTTTATTAGAGACAGGCCTTTGTTTCTAATTTTGCTGATGAACAAACCCATAACAGCATAAAAACACACCAAGGAGAAGATGTCAGTGTGAACACGCCTCCAGGAGCTTTTAGAAAGCTTCATTTTCAGCCACTTNGGAGAAGATGTCAGTGTGAACACGCCTCCAGGAGCTTTTAGAAAGCTTCATTTTCAGCCACTTTTCCGGGTTTGTGATGACAGCGGCTCCACGTTTCCAGCTTTGTTTCATGTTGAGCCGGTCGTGTCTTCTGGCTGGAGGGACAACGGCTGGAGAGGTTTTTAAGCGGTTTGGTATCAAACATGGCTGCTGTCATCTGGTGGCAGCAGCAGATTACACTCAGTTTCCTGGACCAGTAAAAGACAAACACCAAACCGCATTTATATGAGACCGGCTTTTATTTTTTCCTACTGACTCTGCCCCCAGGCTATTATTAGATACAGGCTATTATTTGAATACCAGCTTTTAATAGAGAATTTATGGTATTAGTTTTTTTTTTTTTTTNGTTTTTTTTTTTTTTTGTTTTGTTTTTTTTTAAGTCACATAGTTATAGTGTTTTAGTGCAGTTAAAAGTGCAGAGTCATCTGAAAATGTTTCTGGTGGTGCATTCATGTGCTGTGGTGAAGAAACAACAACAGAGTTTCACATTCAGCTGCAATGTAATCACAAAACTATGATGTTGGGAACACAGAAGAAAAACAATTATCCGACATGGATTCAGTAAAAAATATCATGAATGAGATAGCTGATTGTATTGATGCGGCACTAAAATAATTTTGGCTAATGTCCAAATAGTTAGACAGTTTTTTTCCAATCTAATTTATGACATCATTGAACACGCCATTCCTCTACGTTAGACTCAGAAGTACTCTGTGCTTGGATGACCTGGCATGAAAGACCAGCATGTAAAACACGGGACTAGTCAGTACACAAAGTATTTTGAGAAAGACAAAACTTGTAAAAGTTATTCCAGTTCAGGAGAATATGTCAAGCAGTGAGTATTATGATGAGGAACCCTTGACAGTGCCGCTACTCATCGGATCAGGACCTCAGCCTTTGGACCGAGCAGACGACCGTTGGTGATGTAGCCGTAATACACGCTTGGCTTCTCACCTGTGTCTGCAGAGCTGAGGAACTTGTTGCAGTAGCTGCATCGTCAGCAGAAGATCCGGTGATTTCATTATGGTTACTCCACAGAAAGACTGTCGGCCTAGCAGCAGTTTTGAGTCTGGATTTGTAATGGGATTCCTTTGTTGGTTATGGTGAAATGATCGCTGGACTCGTAACGACGATGTTACCATCTTCAGCATGTCAATACTATACAATACAATACAATGTTGGATTAGAATAAAATAGAATAGAACACACTTTGTTGTCGGGACATCCAACCTGCTGACTGATCCAACACTGAGGGAATATAGTTCCAGAAGAAGACAGCGCTAATTGAGAAATTAAAAATGATTGTCTTCATAATCGTAACTGTTAGCAGGTAAAACTTTGAATTTTAAGGTGTGTGTATCACCTGAACATTTGGTTTTGACAGATTAGGAGATTTTGCGAAATAACAGGAAAACTAAAATACAGTTTTATGTTTTAAAGGTCCCATGTCATGCTTTTTTTTTTTTTTTTNACCTCTTCTTCCTCCCAGTTTCTGCTGCCATCACTATGAGCTGTTTTGAGTGGGCGGGGATGCTATGCTAATAAGGCGCTGCTCTGATTGGCTGCCTGATCACTTGGGTTCTGGAGGAGGGTACAAACCATGAATATGCAGAAAACAAGTAAACCAACATGGCAGGCANGGTTCTGGAGGAGGGTACAAACCATGAATATGCAGAAAACAAGTAAACCAACATGGCAGGCATTTCACTACATGGGATCCCTGCAGGATCCCATGTAGTGAGATGTACATGTTTGATCCTGAATCAGATCCACCACCACACTCAGTAAATACTACTAATATTACTACTACTAATACTCAGTAAATACCACCACAGACTCAGTAAATACTAATGATACTACTACTAGTAATACTCAGNCTCAGTAAATACCACCACAGACTCAGTAAATACTAATGATACTACTACTAGTAATACTCAGTAAATAATACCACCACAGACTCAGTAAATACTACCGTATTTTCACTGCCATTATAAGACTCCATACATTCTGTTTCAAATAAAAAGTAACCATTTAGTTCATTTTCAAATTTCAGCACCCACATTCATCAAATAAAAGACTAAAAAAGTAATTAAAATTAAAATATTAAATGTGTAATCAATACTTCAGACAACGGACGCTACAAAACAGAAAGTGTCTCCAACATACAGAACAGAGCTCTGCTAGAAACAAGCTGACAATACAAATAAACAGGAAACAAATGGTTCATACAGCAGTGTTACAACATCAGATTACAGGAATGTCTGTAGTAATATCCTACATATTCCTGAATACGGTACATTTTCTTAACCTACAATATAATGAAATATAAGGTCATGGACACCTCCATGCCGCTGCCGCACACAGAGCTTCAGAGTATCTGAACGAAAACACATACACATCTCCATATGTCATGCAGACACGCTCACAGGTAAACATGCTAAGTACCATAAAATACCATATCTGACTCTCTTTCTCTCCATACAAGGCAACTGATTTATCAGCAACACTCCATAGACTACATAAAAATCAAAACAATGAGCTAACAACCTAATAGCACACATGTTAGCAAAACGTGACATGTTATCAGGCCAAACTACTGCACCTTACTCTGAATAAACTGTAAATATTATCACAAAGTGGCGACGCTTACCTATTGCACATTTGCTGTTGTTGAGTCATGTACAGTTGGTATGGATCCATCTTTAAGGGTCAGTGTAGAGGCTGGTGAAGTGGTTAGCACAGACGAGCGAGTAGCAGCCACTGCAGCCAGAACATTGTTGTCGTAAATAAAATCTAACCACTGTTTCTTTTTAGCCTCCGATGCAAATACAGACATTTATGTTGGTTTCTGCAGCCAACAACACAACACTTGGCGTGTTTCACTCGAACCTNATACAGACATTTATGTTGGTTTCTGCAGCCAACAACACAACACTTGGCGTGTTTCACTCGAACCTTCAACATCTCCGAGTCTGTATTAGCGAACTACAACAATGGCGGTGATAGGCACTGACAGCAGAGAGGAGTGGTTGTCCTCCTTGGAGCTGGGCATTATGCAAATGTGTCTTTTTGTTACGTAACAAAAAGAGCAAAATCAAAACGGTTTGTAGAAACACATGCTTACCTAAAATGCGGGCTATGGAAACAACACAGAGGTTTTGGCTTTCCAAATTCTCAGGTTTGATAGGCTGAAGGATGACTATAATATATATGCATGGGCAAGGAAAAACATGTTTTTCATGACATGGGACCTTTAAGAAATGGTTGTCAGCAACATAACATCTATACGAACTAGGCTCAAACATGCAAAATGGCCGGTATGGTCCTTTAACGGGAAGACGGGGTGACGTTTCCACCTTATGAATTTGTCATTGTTATGAATGTTAGGAACTGTTTTGCTCAAATAAATGATCAAACTGATACTTACATTTACTGAAAAAACTATTATCCAGTATGCAGTGTTTATGAGTTCAGACCTCTATTTCAAACAAAATGGTGGAAACATACAAAAAAAAAAAAAAAAAAAAAAGTTGTTGATGTTGATCTCAGCAAGGGTTAAGAACAGATTGCTCTGTTTTGGTCATTTTTTAGTCATTTTCACAGTTTTGGGCAAAGCTGGAAATTAGTTTGGGAATCAATAGCTGTGATCTGAGTTTGCATAATCAGATCCAGGTTATCTCTCTCTCTCTCTCTCTCTCTCTCTCTCTCTCTCTCTCTCTCTTTCTGTCAGTCTGCCCTATTTTCTGGCTAGCTAGGTTGGTTGATGATTATTAACAGAAAAGAGAACCAAAGAAGTTGTGTTTTTGCTGCTCTATGTATTCCATTTGCTTTGTTAACCAACAATAGGTATGTCCGTGAGAAAACCCAAACGGATGTGGACATGCGAGTTGGAGTCCACAGTGGTACGGTCCTTGGGGGAGTCCTGGGTCAGAAGCGTTGGCAGTACGATGTCTGGTCCACCGATGTCACTGTGGCCAACAAAATGGAGGCTGGAGGAATACCTGGGTAATACGAAATCCCTCAGATCCCTCAGACGTGACTCAGTAAGAGTAGTGAGGAACAGGATCACATTCATCAGATGGTTTTAGAAAGTTCTGCAGCACTGAAGTTCATCTGTTATCTTCTACACTGTGATTATAAGATGCAACTTCATCACCATCTTCGTTTATTAACACTAGTGCAGCACCCGGTGAAAACATGCGTGTTCGGGATGGGTCGGACTTTCTGGTGCACGCTGCAGCCTGCCACATTTAGCTCTGCACGTCCTCATGAGCTAGCTTTGTTTGCTGTACGGGGTCGGGTTGAGACCGTGCCACTGGACCGGAGCGTATCCTGNAGCTAGCTTTGTTTGCTGTACGGGGTCGGGTTGAGACCGTGCCACTGGACCGGAGCGTATCCTGCCGCGTGGACTACTTTCTACTGGCACAGCTCAATTTGAGAACCACTTCAAACAACTTCACACATGACACTGCACGGCTTTGGGTCCTGAACAATAAACCTGCTGAATATCAACTTCATACAGTGCTGACTTCGAGAGACGTTGGTGCCATAGACAGAGATTTCTGTCTTTATAGCTAGATGAAATTTACCACCAGAATGAAACACATCTTAATTTTTACATGACGGTATTTTTTACGTATCACTTCCCCAACATGTAAATAAGGAAATACTGCAGTATTACTTTGATAGTTACTCTTTCAAGGCAAGGGATAAAAGCTGCAGGTAACAGGTGTTTATGAATGAGGTAACATGGTAGCATGATGATGATGACATGATATGTCTGGCACTGTGTTTTATGAATTCCCCCTACAGCCTTTACAAATTAATATGCATAGTTGATATAGTGATATAATATAAGAAGGTGATTCTGTTGGAGGAATTTACATGGCATCATAAGCGTAGTGACTTTTGACTCTGTTTCTGGACCAGCCGCGTCCACATCTCACAGAGCACCATGGAGTGTCTTCATGGGGAGTTTGACGTGGAGCCGGGAAACGGAGGTGACCGCTGTGACTACCTGAAAGAAAGGGGCATTGAAACGTACCTCGTGGTCGTACCAAAAGGTCCTGTGGGCAAGAATGGAATCAATGATGTGGTGAGTCATATCACTTCACACACTGACAGAATACTTTGATATATGGGGAAAACTGAATGTGATGAAATGTATGTAAAAACTGCATTTTTTTTTTTTACATTCTTCTGGTGCCCTGTCATTTTCTTCAAATAGTGCCATTTGTCTTGAAAAATGTTGCAATTAGAAGATCACTTGTCATCCATACATGATTTGCCTGTTCTACGAAGACTTTGTAAAAGTCTCTGCACAATATCATTGATACACTTTGGAAGATATAAGAAATAATTGGATTGCTGTGATTCTTCAGACAGTCTGGTCTGTTTTCATTAGCATCACGGAATCTTCAGTCTTACAATTAATGAGCCAGTTTAAATGAAGGAACTCTGCTGTTTTATGTCACTGTGTCACAATAAACATGGAAAAAACAGGTTGATTTACTAAGAATTAGTGGCCATTTGTTAAGGCCACTAATTCTTCTAAGTCAAGTCAAATAGCATTTGTCCATGTTTAGCATGGGTCGACCCTGAAACTGTTTGGGTTAATGCATTGCATGATTAAGGTTTACTAACTAGTGCAGTGCCCGTTGAAAAGATGTGTGTTCGGTCCAGGCTGGCCTTTATGGTGTGTGCTGCAGCCTGTCATTAGTGCCCGTGGAGCAGAGCGTATGCTGCTCTGCTCCGCGTATCCTGCCGCGTGGACTACTTTTTACTGGCACAGCTCAATTCAAGAACCACTAGAAAATCAAAATTAGGAAGAAGCTACTGTCACAGAGTGAGTCCGTGCCATGGGAAATAACATTTCAGCATTCAACACACACACACACACACCAGCTAACGTAAAATACAACACGTACTGTACATACTGCCAGCAAAATATTCCATGCGTATTGTATTTGTTGTTTGCTACAAGTTGTGTGCTAACTCACCGCTACAATAATGACAACAGGAAAACATATCTACCATTTGACTTTCTGACCCCAAAACCAACAAACATCTGCAATTCTCCAGCTGTGATTCTTGGAGATTCTTTGTCTACTGGAATCATCATCATCATCATCATCATCATCATTCTCACTGCGTGGAGCCAGGACCATTCAGAAAAATATTTGTTTCATGATAAGAATTTATTTTTCCTTTCAATTGTTTTGCTTTAAATGTTATATACAGTATATATATTTTGAATGAAAGATAAAGAAGATAACATAAAGACATTTTTTTCACACTCCTTTTTGCTTTAATTTGCCAAAGTTGCCAATATTTGTGGAGGCTCTGTAAGATGTGAGTGTAAAGGAAGAACGATGGTTTCTGAGAAACATCCTCCCTCCTTAAACGCTGTGTGAAGCAGTAACTGATGATGTCAGCATCCAGATCAGTGATTGTTACTATAACCCTTAAAGGACCATGCCAGCCATTTTTCATGTTTGAGCCTAATATATTCAATTTTCATACATGTTACGTTACTGACAATCATTTCCCAAAGCATACTACTGGAACGGTGAATTAAAAATGTTTCTCCTACCTTCCAGACCTCCATTGGTTTCAATTCATTCTGCTATTAAAATCAACTTGTTGATACTGTAAACGTTCTTGGGATAGGTAATCCATCATCACCAACAAGACATGTAGTCAGGTTTTTTTTAGAAGTTATGTAATTTTAGCGTTTAAGCGCAATAAAAAGCGTGGAGTGAATGTATGCCTCCACGCTTTGGGAATATAGTCCCAAAAGAAGACCTGTGTTTATGGAAAAATTTAAAGGACCGTGACTTCATAAGGTTGTTAACTATTAGCAGGAGAAACATGGATTTTTAAGGTGGGCGTATTGCTTGAATATTTGATTTTGAAAGATGAAGAGATTTTGCAAAATATCAGGAAAGCTGAAATACAGTTTTATCCTTTGGGAAGTGATTGTCAGTAACGTAACATGTATGAAAACTGAATACATTAGGCTCAAACATGCAAAATGGGTGGTATGGTCCTTTAAACTTCTAGATATAAATGCATGTTAGTGAACTCTTACAAAGAGTACTGGTGGTGGCTCATGCGCACACACACACACACACACACACACACACACACACACACGCACATAGTTAAAATTAGGCAGAGAATTATGGAGCATGAAGATGAGCACCAACCCATGAAAGCATGAAAAAACATTGAAACTCTCCTCACAGGAAAATAAATGTGTAGCCCTGAAGATCAGGAAGAGACTCTGTCTAAAAATAGACACAGGATGTCAGCCAGTTACTTGCATTAAAAAAAAAAAAAAAAAAAAAATTAAAAAAAGGAAAAGTAAGAACATAAAGAATGCTTTTATATTTCATATTTTTAGTTTTTGCATTTTATACTTTTGATCTTATGTCTTTATATTAGTAAAAAAAAAAAAACAACTTTTGCCTAAAGTGTCTGCGTACTTATAAATGATAAAAAATTAAATGATTAAGTTATTTAAATGTAAAGATTTAGAAGTGGAGTTCTGAGTGTGATGATGATTCCAGTTTTTGATTTTAAATGTTGCTGTTAGAGTTTTGGAAAGGATTTTCTGTTGCTTGCTAATAAAGTTAAGAGGTGATTTTATTACGACTGGGAAAAAAAGGATTTCCTGTTATATACTGATAAGATCTTGATGAGTTTTACTGTGACCTATATTTTACTGTCTTTGCTGTTTATACTGTGACTGTTGATTGCTGATGATTGTAATACTGGTTGATTCTATATTGTACTTTTATAATGTCATGATAAGTTGTTTACAATTTAAATTAATGCTTGGTTACATGATGCTTAAAGAATTAAGGATAAAATTGCAGAAGTGCCTCTGTTGGATCTGCATTAGATAACAGGATGTGCACTCACAACTGAATGCAGGCAGTGACCTTAAGATGAAAGAATGTGGTTTTTAACAAGATGTATGAGGTGTCTTATAATCATAAGATGAGTAAAGGTCACATGAATTAGGATGTGTTTTTGCTGGAGATGCATGTATGAAGACTAGGCTTGGCCGGTTTACCGAATCACCAATTCAAAGAATTGATTTTTAGTCCATGAGTTGGTGATCCAGTTCACAGCTGTAACTGAACCACTTTCTTCTGGTTCATTCCAGTCTGTGATATAAATGAATGAGAGTCAATATATTTATATACTTTTTCCTTTCACAACATCCCGTCTTTGAGTTTAATCAACAAATTATAACTCCAGCCATAAAACTAATGTCTGTTTGGCTCAGGAAATCTAGTTTGTGTGGCACAAACACTGCTGAAGTGGTGTCTGATGTAGTGTAGGTGAGCGTCCACCGGGGGGGGGCAGCTCACAGACAGGCTCACTGAGTAGAGACTCAGACACAGAGGGCAGAGCCATGAGAGCTGCAAGAGCCGCAAGAACTGAAAGAGCCGCGAGAACCAAAAGAGCCTGGAGAACTGAGAGAACCATAAGAACTGAAAGAGCTGCGAGAACCGAAAGAGCCTCGAGAACCGAAAGAGCCTCGAGAACTGAGAGAGCCGTGAGAACCGAAAGAGTCACGAGAACCAAGAGCTGAGAGAGCTGTGAGAAACGAGAACCAAGAGAGCTGCAAGACTGGTGAGAACCGAGACAGCCGCAAGAACCGGAAGAGTACGGAAGTATGGAGATGTGCGGACATTTTCAGGTGCTAAAAGACTACTTTTCCCTGCTACTGGAGCGGCTCTGTAACGAAGAGTAGATACTATTAATCCAAGCTGTCATCCCTCTCCTAATTATACATGTCAGGATGTGCGTGTAGTTAGAGGAGGAGAAATGTGTAATTATTTTTATTTTTACAATTATAATTATTTCAAAGTTTGAAATTATTATTTCCAATGCGATAATTATTATTTCAAAATCACAAATTATTATTTCAAAATTACAATATAAAGTATAAATTACATCCTCCCCATTTTACGGACATTAATCAAACCACAGTTAACATTATGGCTCTGACACCTTTAGATAAGACATATGTGCTAAATGGAAATTAGACTGATTGTAGTGGAATTGTTATTAAAAAGAGCATTTAATTAAAGTTGTCATGAAATAACATCTCCTTTACAGGCTGTCATTGTCATATTAATTAGTTCTGACTGTTTCCCATTAGAAGCTGTCTGTAACCTCCTCCAATGGAAACTCTCCGCTGCTAATCAACACCACAGAGTGCAATGGTACTGTCAACACAGCCTGCACCACTCCAGAGGAGCCCGAGGAGCTGGACACAAGGGTGATGAATGAAATTGTCGTTCTTAGGCCATACTGCTAGCAGGACAAAAACATGAGCCACAGAACAAATAGAATAAATGTAATGGAATAAGACGATATTAACTTCCTATTCCTGGGCTCCCAGGTGGTGAATCCATCCTTCCCTAACCCTCGGCGAAGGCTGCGTCTCCGGGACTTGGCTGAAAGGGTGATTGATGCTCAGGAGAATGAACAAGAACTCAACAAGCTGCTTAATGAGGCTCTGCTAGAAAGAGAGACAGTACAAGCGTGAGTATTTTTAGCATTTTGTTCATATTAGACCACTTGAAATTATGCATAACTGTACTAAGTGTACAGGAATACAACATTTTCAAGGTGCCACCATGCACGGCATAATTATAGTGAACTCTCTGCAAGCCCACCTACATTTTTACTTGTCCATTATAGGTAATGTAATAATGTAATATAAAATGTTATTGTACATCAGTCTAAAGGGGAAGCACACCAACCGACTATCTCTGAGGTTTGTGGATCCTGACCTAGAGACTCGTTACTCAGTGGAGAAGGAGAAGCAGAGTGGTGCCGCCTTCTGCTGCTCCTGTGTGGTTCTGCTCTTCACTGCAGCTATGGAGGCACTCATAGACCCTTGGTGAGTTCACAAGGCCTGTGTTGGTTTCCTCACACACTTTATTTTATTCCTACAGTAGCCATGATTGAATCTTGTTATACTCTGAGTGAGATACCCATCGAAATTTCAACAAATCATAAGGAAACGAACCCAAGCTCACTGGACTTCGTATGAGAAATGTAACCAGCAAAGTTGTGGTGTGATCTTGTGGATATAAATGTTACATTACTGACAGTCATTTCCCAAAGAATAAAACCCTATTTCAGCTTTCCTGATATTTGGCAAAATGTGTTAGTGTTTCAAAATCAAATATTCAAGTGATACACCCACCTTAAAAATCCATGTTTCTCCTGCTAATAGTTACACAGCCTTATGAAGTCATGGTCCTTTAAATTTTTCCATAAACACAGGTCTTCTTTTGGGACTATATTCCCTGGTGGAGGCATACATTCACTCCACACTTTTTATTGAACTTAAATGCTAAAATTACATAACTTCTAAAAAAAAAACCTGAATACACGTCTTGTTGGTAATGATGGATTACCTATCCCAAGAATTTCAAGCATCAACAAATTGATTTTAATAGCGTACCAGAATGAACTGAAACCAATGGAGGCCTGGAAGGTAGGAAAAACATTTTTAATTCACCGTTCCAGTAGTATGCTTTGGGAAATGATTGTCAGTAACATTACGTGTATGAAAATTGAATATATTAGGCTCAAACATGCAAAATTGGTGGAATGGTCCTTTAAATTCAGCAGGATCCACCAGCTGCAAATCCAGATCAAGAACAGCATTATAAGAGTGATATTAGATGGCATTAGGTGGCGGGACTATATTCACAGAAACAGCATTGTATGTTCAGCTCATCAAGTTATGTCATGTCTAAAGTGTTCGTACAGAAACCTTCAAACACATCCAGCACATACAAAGCACCGCGAGCATCCCATTGTGGGTTAAACTTTCTGTTCATCTGATGAAAATCAATTCAGTTTTCACTCTGCTTTTAGGTCTGGTTTGATCCACCAGCTCCTGAATGAAATATGTGGGATTTTACCTTTCTAAATACTCAGCTTTCTTAATCAACCACTTGTTTGGTGCTATCTTGCATGGTGGTTGGTGGGTTGTGTATACTCAGCTTGTCTGAACTTGTTTTCTGAAGCTGCTGCTTCTGGTTGGTGAGAACCACAAAATTCAACCATACATTCTGTCTACACTAGGCTTGGCCGGTTCCCCAAATCATCAATTCAGAGATTCGATTCTTAGTCCATGAATCGGCGATCCAGGTCACAGCTGTAACTTAACCACATATTTCTGGTTAATTCCGGTCCGTGATATAATGAATGAGAGTCAATATATTTATATACTTTTTCTGTCACATCATCCCGTCTTTGAGATTGATCAACACATTGTAACTCCAACCATAAAACTAATGTCTGTTTGGCTCAGGAATCAAGTTTGTGTGGCACAAACACTGCTTAACTGGTATTTGATGTAGTGTAGATGAGCATCCACTAGGGGGAGCAGCTCACAGACAGGCTCATTCAGTAGAAACACAGACACAGATGACAGAGCTGAGAGAGCCACGAGAACCGAGAGAGCCACAAGAACTGAGAGAACTGAGAGAGCTGCAAGTACTGAGAGAGTCAAGAGAACTGAGAGACTGGTGAGAGCCTCAAGAACTGAGAGAGTCATGAGACTGGCGAGAGCCCCCCCCNCCCCAACAGAGGAATCTGTGATTCGGTTCGGACGTGAACCAGTCTTTCTCATAGGATGATCCGACTGATCTGATTGTTGTAAATGAATCGAACTTTCCACGTGTAGTCTACACAAGAGCAAGCTAACACAGTGAGCTCAGAGCAGCTCATATGTGGAGATCAGACAGAGGTCCAGCTGCCTACCAGACCCCATAAACATCATTCATAAAGCTTTTCAGTCTGCTGGAGCTTAATGTTGGTCTATCTAATGTGTCAGTGAGAGGAGCAATGAAATGCTGTGGCAGACTTTAGCAGCCAGTCCACAGAGGACAAGGAGGAGGAGCTGATCAATGGAATTGACATCACATTCAAATAATTTGTCAATTAGCAAGTTTGACATTGGACAGAAGTGTGATTTCTGTTTATTCCTCTAAAGATTTTTCTCACGTAACATGTCACTTTGTGGAACAGGCTGATGGCAAACTACATCACTTTTGCTGTGGGAGAAGTCCTGCTGCTCATCCTGACAGTCTGTTCTCTGGCTGCCATCTTCCCTAGAGTGAGTTAGTACACCACACACACACACACACACACACACACACACACACACACACTTATGAAAGTGATTAATAGTATGACACTATTGTGCTTGTTGGCACATTGTTCTGCCTGTTTCTCTTTTCTCACATATATAGCAGTGTCCAAAAGTCTGAGACCACATGTAAAATCTGTGATGATTTCCATGTAAATGTGGAAGTAATCAGAATGTCTGACATCATAGAAGCTCTGTGGAACATTGTCACATCATGCTGGATAACTTGGCTCATCAGGTTTTTACAGATGTGTGGAGTCCATGATGCTGTCATTAAAGCTAAAGGTACCAAATACTAAGATATTCTGACATTCATGGACATTTTTCAAAGATTCAACTTTTCACTCTAATTGTTTAGATGATGTTATTTATCATTTGTAATTATAAATCTTGTATTAAATTCAAAAAGAATGAAAAGTAGAAGCGTTTTCACAGTGGTCTCAGACTTTTGGACTGCATTGTGTGCATTTGGCTGAAAAGAAAACAGAGTTTGAATGTGTGGGATGTGCCTCTTCTAAACCTCCTGCTGTTGATTCCACCATGACTGTTCTGCTGGGTGAAACCATGGAAACGGAGGGTGGGGGCGTGGCTACTTGGGAGCTGAAGCAGACAGTGTAGNGGGTGAAACCATGGAAACGGAGGGTGGGGGCGTGGCTACTTGGGAGCTGAAGCAGACAGTGTAGTGCCTGACAATGACAGAAAAACTGAACGTGACTGAATTCAAACGGTGAAATCAAAAGAAACGCAAAGAGTGTGACCAAATGTAATGGAGTAAAAGTATATTTTTATCTTCATAAATATACTCAAGTATGAGTTGAAAGTATCCTGCAATAAAACGACTCAGTAAAGTACAATTTTGTGAAAAAAGTTAATGGAGTAAATGGGACGTGTTACTACACACCTCTGTAGCCAACATTCCCACTGGCACTTTGTTCTGTTCTGCTTTATGCACACATTTAGCATTCAGTGATGCATTTGTGTGCTTCTGGTAATTATTGCAGTTAACAGGTATGTGAAGCTATGAGATCACAACATGGCTGCTAGTGAGCTGTTTAGTAATGGTCTACACAAATCCCCTCCACTCAGCAGGTAAAGCCCTCCTCCTGCACACAGCACGCTCTGAGGTGTAATATGAGCTAATAATACTAAATATGATAATATCAAAGTGACCTCCAATCCTGAACAGGTGTTAATGGTTAATTGATTATTGATTTTTAAGGTGGTCCAACACATATTAAAGAAATTGTTGAAATTAAATTAATTGAGTAATGATGATGTGTGGTGGGGTTTCCACAACGTCACAACACAATTAATTACATTTGATTAATTTTGGCATTTTTCCTGAAATAACAACCATTTCATATATAAATAAAAAAAAACTCCATTGTTTCAGTCAGAGAAGGTGTTGATGATAGCTGAAATGATGTTTGTGATTGTTTTAGGTTTTTCCTAAGAAGCTGGTGTCTTTCTCAGCCTGGATAGACCACACCCGCTGGGCCCGAAACACCTGGGCCATGGCTGCCATCTTCATTCTCACCATGGCTGATATCGTCAATATGGTGAGCTGATCTTTTCCCTTTCTTACACCTAGATTGTTCACAAACTGGCTACTTTGGCTCAGTGTTGGGATTTTTATGGAAAATAAAAATTACAAACCACCAAAAATGAGTAGCCAGTGACTGGCTATTATGTAGACAGATCTTTTCAGGAAATTATACATAATATCACCAAAAATCTAGATGTTGGTGAAAGATGTTTGAGAAAAAGAAAAACGTAAAAAGGTAAAAGTTTTTTCCATGTTTTATGTCAGTTTCCCCTTTGTTGACTCAAAGATCCAGTCCCTAATGTTGTTATAGTGCCTAGTAGTGATAATTTCAAAAAAATTGAAATCCTCTTTGTGTTTATTAAATACATGCTGTTTCTGTTGGTGCTAGTCTAGCTAAATATGAGACTTAAAGGACATACCACTCATTTTGTATGTTTGAGCTTAATACATTCAATTTTCATACATGTTATGTTACTGACAATCATTTCCCAAAGGATAAAACCGTATTTCAGCTTTCCTGATATTTTGCAAAATCTCTTAATCTTTCAAAATCAAATATTCAAGTGATACACCCACCTTAAAAATCCATGTTTCTCCTGCTAATAGTTACACAGCCTTATGAAGTCACGGTCCTTTAAATTTTTCCATAAACGCAGGTCTTCTTTTGGGACTATATTCCCCGGTGGAGGCATACATTCACTCCACACTTTTTATTGAGCTTAAACACTAAAATTACATAACTTCTAAAAAAAACCTGAATACACGTCTTGTTGGTGATGATGGATTACCTATCCCAAGAACGTTTCAAGTATCAACAAGTTGATTTTAATAGCAGAATGAACTGAAACCAATGGAGGTCTGGAAGGTAGGAAAAACATTTTTAATTCACCGTTCCAGTAGTATGCTTTGGAAAATGATTGTCAGTAACATTATGTGTATGAAAATTGAATATATTAGGCTCAAACATGCAACCTGGGTGGTATGGTCCTTTGAGTTGGGTTTTCCAAATCCTGTATGTAGCCCATGTGTGGCAGATGAACAAGGTTTCTACACCTTTTTAATGAAGCAGAAGAAACTGAACATGCCACTTGATGACGTGTACATCAAAAAAAGGAACACACTGTGCAATGTGACATGGTTTAAAGTGATGACCCCAAAAAAAGGTTGCTGTTTTGTCTTTGCTAAAACTTAGAAGTGTACCAACAATAAATTTGGACTTAATTTGCAGTGATGTTTTAACACGTTTAAGCTGTTTTCTATAGTACATTTACTGGAACATTTCAGCATTCATAGGCTTGCTTTCCATCCATCCCACAGTCAAATGAGATGATCAATATCAGTTTTAGTCAGTGTGTGTCCACTACATCCAAGATGTGTTTAGCCTATCTTAATACAAAGAGTGGAAGCAGAGGGAAGCTGCTAGTAAAGACATATCAAATGTAAAAAACAAGAGAAAGACCAAGTCGTATTTATGTATTTCTGCCTGCCAGCAGCTGAATTTCATTCATTCATTTCAGTAAGATGGGACACTGTTTATGTTTAGTCAGGCTTAGTCTGGCCTAAGCCTGACTAAACGCTGGTTGGACCTGTCTCTGTATCAGACCCAGAGATGAAGCTGATATCGATCATATCATGTGACGGAGTAAAATCACAAACTAGAATATTTCCCAAAATGTTAGAACGAGTAATTAGCTCAGACCTGATTTCCATTACTTCCTGTGTGTCTCCATTATCTAGCTGAGTTGTGTGCCTCAGGTCTCTGATTCAACCAGCACCACAGCAGCTCCCCCCTCCTCCTCCTCCT
>VXCM01010632.1:0-15429 GCA_014773175.1 Lucifuga dentata | reverse complement strand
TCAGCAGCTTCACTCAGACTGCAGCATGCTTTAACATACAGCTAACTCTTAGCGTAGCTTTAGCTGTTTCTTTAATGCCTCTCCTTTGCTCAGACTGCGTGATGCTTTACCATGCAGCTAACTCTTAGCGTAGCTTTAGTCACTTCTTTTATTGCTCAGCAGCTTCACTCAGACTGCAGCATGCTTTAACATACAGCTAACTCTTAGCGTAGCTTTAGCTGCTTCTTTCAATCTCAGCAGCTTCGCTTAGACTGCAGCATGCTTTACCATCCTCCTAACTGTTAGCATAGCTTTAGTCACTTCTTTTAATGTTAGTAGCTTTGCTCAGACTGCAGCATGCTTTACCATTCAGCTAACTCTTAGCGTAGCGTTAGCTGTTTCTTTCAATGCCTCTGCTTTGCTCAGACTGCGTGATGCTTTACAATGCGGCTAACTGTTTGCGTAGCTTTAGTCACTTCTTTTAATGTTCAGCAGCTTCGCTCAGACTGCAGCATGCTTTACCATGCGGCTAACTCTTAGCATAGATTTACTCACTTCTTTTAATGCTCAGCAGGTTTGCTCAGACTTCAGCATGCTTTACCATGCGGCTAATTGTGAGCGTAGCTTTAGCTGCTTCTTTTAATGCCTCCACTTTGCTTAGACTGTAGCATGTTTTACCATGCAGCTAACTGTTAGCGTAGCTTTAGCTGCTTCATTCAATGCCTCCACTTTGCTCAGACTGCATCATGCTTTACCATTCAGCTAACTCTTAGCGTAGCTTTAGCTGTTTCTTTCAATGCATCTCCTTTGCTCAGACTGCGTGATGCTTTACCATGCAGCTAACTCTTAGCGTAGCTTTAGTCACTTCTTTTATTGCTCAGCAGCTTCACTCAGACTGCAGCATGCTTTAACATACAGCTAACTCTTAGCGTAGCTTTAGCTGCTTCTTTCAATCTCAGCAGCTTCGCTTAGACTGCAGCATGCTTTACCATCCTCCTAACTGTTAGCATAGCTTTAGTCACTTCTTTTAATGTTAGTAGCTTTGCTCAGACTGCAGCATGCTTTACCATTCAGCTAACTCTTAGCGTAGCGTTAGCTGTTTCTTTCAATGCCTCTGCTTTGCTCAGACTGCGTGATGCTTTACAATGCGGCTAACTGTTTGCGTAGCTTTAGTCACTTCTTTTAATGTTCAGCAGCTTTGCTCAGACTGCAGCATGCTTTACCATGCGGCTAACTCTTAGCATAGATTTACTCACTTCTTTTAATGCTCAGCAGGTTTGCTCAGACTTCAGCATGCTTTACCATGCGGCTAATTGTGAGCGTAGCTTTAGCTGCTTCTTTTAATGCCTCCACTTTGCTTAGACTGTAGCATGTTTTACCATGCAGCTAACTGTTAGCGTAGCTTTAGCTGCTTCATTCAATGCCTCCACTTTGCTCAGACTGCATCATGCTTTACCATTCAGCTAACTCTTAGCGTAGCTTTAGCTGTTTCTTTCAATGCATCTCCTTTGCTCAGACTGCGTGATGCTTTACCATGCAGCTAACTCTTAGCGTAGCTTTAGTCACTTGTTTTATTGCTCAGCAGCTTCGCTCAGACTGCATCATGCTTTACCATGCAGCTAACTGTTAGCGTTGCTTTAGCCGCTTTTTTTAATGCCTCCTCTTTGCTCAGATTGCAGCATGCTTTACCATGCGGCTAACTTGTCTAAAAATTGCACAGCCCTCCCACATCCGGGAAAAACACGGATATCGCATTCTGACATTGTTCTCACACTTTAATAATACATGCTTGCATACATACATATGTTACCTCGTACTTATATTGTGGACATGTTTTATTAATTCATTAATTATTTAAATTACTAATGACATTATATTTTTTTAAATTTAACAACCTAATACTAAAAATATGTATAAAATACCTGATTTTAAATGCTCAATGATTTGCTTTTTTATATTTTTGTGTTCATCATAAAAACATGACTTATGAATGTTTGATATTTGGTCATGTGTATCCGTGTGTGTGTGTGTGTGTTTGGTCATATTGGTTGAGCATCGCAGTTTGTTTTAATAAGAGACACTTCTCAGCTCCTAGAAGTCACATCTGTTTTGCGGAAGTTGACTTCCTCCCAGCGCTCCCAAAGACTTGATAGCTCTGTCAGGCTGAAACACACACACACACACAGGCATGCACACGCACACATGCACACACACACACACAGACAGTCTCTCACACACACACTCACACACATGCAGACACACACACACACACACACAGCGCACTAAGACTATGATGAGTCAAATTGAGGGTTGCTAATTATAGCCTGGAGAAAGTTTTGCCTTTCTGCTCGTCATCAGCTCTCTTTGGGAAGAGCAGAGAAAGAGAGGCGGGGGNTCCTCTCTCTCTCTCTCTCTCTCTGCATCCGCTCCGTGCACTTCCTCCACCGTGCACGCTCATCCTGCACGTTCTTTACATCTGGACTCCTGTCAGCTCTGCCTCCTTCTCTCTGAGTCACAGCAGCAGGAAAAGCTTTTCTCCTCTGACCACTTCTACATTTACACACATTTACACACATGTACTTCAAACTGTACTATAGGAAGTAAATTTTAGGTACTGGCTGACTTTACTGGCTTACTGGTACATCAGCCTGATGGATGCAGTCAGTCGCTACCTCAGATTCAAACGTCATGAAAACATCAGATTCTGTCTTTCTGTCTGTCCTTATTTATTTCATTTTTCCTTTACTTCTTCCCTTCCTTATTTCCTACTTTTTTTTTTTTCCATTTTCCTTCTACCTATCTTCATCTTTCCATTTTATTTCCTTTACTNACTTTTTTTTTTTTCCATTTTCCTTCTACCTATCTTCATCTTTCCATTTTATTTCCTTTACTATTTCCCAACTCGGCTTTATTTTGTTCTATTTCTTTTCTTCTTTTGTGTCTTGAATCTAATATTTTAAAGTGTTCACGTTTTCACCTTTATCCTCTTTCACAGTCAGTACTTTTACTTTCAGTACTTCAGTACATTTTACTTGTTTACTGTCAAATGAATGCCAGATTTGTTAGAATGCATTTTCCACTCATTTCCACTGCAAATGAACTACATTTGTGTTTCTTGTACAAATTCTAGTGTTTACTGTGACTTTTCATCCTAAAGCTGTATGTTAAGCTGAATCTCTGCGTGTTTACGTCGTGGACCATCTGTGCATGTCGATATTTAGTCTGCGCTCACAGAGGGGATCCATCATGTGATGCTGTGTGGAGGTTTGCACTTCCCCTCCATGTAAACATGCTCATGTGAGAGAAAACACTGGGAACATGTGTGAACACACACACGCACTCTCACACACACACATGCACACGCACACACAACTGAATGCATATGCGTTCAGCAGCAGCATGGCCTCAGGCTGTGACAGGCTACAGCAGCTAGTTACAGCTGAACCCTGTTTAAGGCTGACCCCTCTGGTCCTCCATACTAACAGAGTCCTCAAACGTAACGCAGCTCGTTGGTCCTGAGGCTGGAGCTGACCAGATACACAGGGACACACGTGTCTGCCTGGTCAGCGTCACTCTGGAGCCCATTCCTAGTTTTCACGTGACGTCACAGCCTTATAGGAACGTCCACCTGGAGGGCAAAACAAGGCTTTCTGCCCGCCAGTTATTTTTACCAGGTTTGTTACGTTTAGCCAAAATGCTGGATAGTTGTTGTTGAATCGGACGTGCTAACCGACGAGGAACAAGCCTGGGTTGCGCTTCTACAGAATCACGTCTGGGAAAGAAAACCCAGAGAGGAGGAGATTGTGGATTTGTGCTGTTAGACGTGCCTCCGTCCGTGGAGACGGCAAAGAATGGCAACCAGCAAAGTCCACACGTCTTTGCAGCAAACATGTCACATGTCATAAGATATCCTGTTAACCTCAATATTACTGCCTTGTCATTACTGCCCTAATGCTGATTACAGTCACCCTGAAACTAACAACACCTGGGATCAACATTAGCTAGCTAACGTTAGCTAGCTCACCTTCGTTTTGGAGAGTTTCTTGTCCTTCACTTCCCAGACAGCAGCATTATTGACCATCCAGATCCAAAATACACAGAACTTCATGTACTTTTGTTGTGATATGAGAACAAACTTGCAGTTTGTTCACATATGTGTGTTCTTCTTCTGTTGAGAGGTGATCTAAATATTTGCGGCTTAAAACAGATGGAAAGTTGACAGGCCTGTGCTGCATTTCTATGGAGCGTCCAGTGTTGGCCGCCATGTTGGAATGCTGTTTTACCCTCCAGGTCTCCGCACCAGTCACGTAACTGAAAACTATGAATTGTCCTACAAACTTCCATCATGGTGATCAGGGCTGAACTAAATGCGATAAATCAGCTTCATCCCTGCATGGTGCTGCAGCTTTCCAGAAATGTGACGTAAGCAGTTGCTTACGGCCAGCAGGTGAATCTTATATGCTCTGAATACCATAAAAAGATTCCTGCTTTATCTAGCGAAATGGTTTATGAGCCAAAGGGGTTAAAAATTTTGCAGTCCATGTATAACTAAAAGTTATTGAAAGTATTTACTGAAAGTGCAAAAATTCCAAATTTGGAGATTTTTCCCCCTGGCCTGATGAAATTTGAATGTCTACTTCTTTATGTAATATCATATATCATCCTTTTCTAAAGTTTTAATACCTGCCAAAGAAGAAAAAGTTTAGATTTTTTTATTTATTGATTTATTTGGTACTGGGGACCCAAAATCTTTATGGTAGCTAAGCAGCTCTCACACATTCATAATGGGCGGATAACTTGAAGAAAATCACTGTTATATATTTCTCCTGTGGCATTCACCGCCTTCACGTTTCCACCAAAAGAAATGTTTTATTGTTTTATCTCATGTTTGTGACGATGATCAGTTTGATCCGCTCGCCTGAACCCAATTATTATTTATGCTTCTCATTCTGCAGAAATCATTTCAAAGCTGTTATTACAAATACAAAAAAAAAAAAAAAAAAAAAAAAAAAAAAAACAAAGTACGTAAGTAAATAAGTACTGTAAACAAAAAATATTTGGTAATGTTTTGTTTGATTTATTATAATTTTTTTTATGGATTTTTAAGCTGGGTGTATCACTTGAATATTTGATTTTGAAAGATTAAGAGATTTTGCAAAATATCAGGAAAGCTGAAATACGGTTTTATCCTTTGGGAAATGATTGTCAGTAATGTAACATGTATGAAAATTGAATATATTAGGCTCAAACATGCTAAATGGGAGGTATGCTCCTTTAAAGGTATGGTCCTGTGTGTGTGCATGTGTGTGTGGGGTGAGGGGGGCATGAGATGCCTCTTTCCCATGTTTGCGTGTTCTGAGGACCCCCGAGTGAAGGCTCAGGGCTGTCAGATGGACTCAGCCTGCTGTTGGTGGAGAGGATCCTGGTTAGCACCCTACTTCCTGTGTGAATGGGAACAAGGATCCAGTCCCTGTCCTGAGGATCCCATGTTCCCTAAACCCACCAGCCAGGACCACAGTCTGATTCCAGCTCCTCCGCCCCTCAGCCCTCCACCATCCTCTCCCTCATGTCTGCCTTCCTCCCCGGCCCCTAATTGCTTTTCTTCCCTTATTCTCACAGTGTGAGAAGTTTGACAATGTACATAAACGAAATTCCAGAATAGCAGTGGGATATGGAAAACGCACATGTGGAAGCAGTTTGCCACCCCAAGAGAAGACTGGGAATCTCTGCTTTTATAGATTTGTTCTGAGCGGTTATGACTGAAAAACCATGCAGGCAGGCTACGATGATGGAAGGAAGGAGAGAGGTCTGACCCGCTTCCACTCGTCTGTATCAAGTCTTTGTGTCTGAATCCGTCTTGTTGTAAACAACCATGTCGTTTGTGATGAACATGGAGTTACAGGTCCTGGTACAACCATCCACTTTCTACACGCTAAGCCAGTCACACCGCCAGAATTCTCTGTGAGGAGCGCCAACCAAAAACTATTTGGAAGCATTCTGCAGCCGACAGTGATTAGTGCTGTGTGTGTGTGTGTGTGTGTGTGTGTGTGTGTGTGTGTGTGTCAGCCTGAGAATCTCTCCACTCTGCCTTTGATTAACTCTCACAGAAAACAGCACCTTCACTTTGCCTTGACACTGATATGTCTACGCTACTCTCTGCTACGCACAAGCTTCTTTTGCATTTTCACTGATTGATCTGTAGATTAATCATTTACACTAGGGCTGTCATGATATCAGATTTTTACTACACGATTATCGTAGCCAAAAAAATTCACCATAACAATATTATCGTGATATCTATAGAAAATTTAAAAAAAAAAATAATGCTATCAGTCAAATTCATCTTTAACTTAGTTTATTGTGTGTTTTTCTGATTTTTGTCAAATGAATGAGACTCCAAATAGGAGCGTAGGGAGGTGGAGAGAGTCTGTAACCAGAACTGTACAAAAGCTACAAACAGAGCAATTCCACCTTNTAGGGAGGTGGAGAGAGTCTGTAACCAGAACTGTACAAAAGCTACAAACAGAGCAATTCCACCTTAAGGGATGGTGTAAAGGAAGCAGATGACCTGATAAACAAAAGATCCATAAATCTAACAAATAACCAGGAGAGAGAAAATCCTGTCAAGTCCAACACCATGATAACTTAGCTTTAACAACACAACTAACACCTTCATGGAACATTTCCTGTTTCAGGGCTAGCAAGCTAACTGCTACTTCCTGTCTCTACCGTGGTGAAATCTGCAGGATGATGGAGGTGAAGGTGGTGAACAGGTTGGTGGTGTCGCCCTCTGTCGCGGTTCCTGTCGATCAGCATTTCCTGCAGACTGTGGCGTCTACCAACTTCCTGTCTTTGTTACTGAATCCTAAAACCACACTGGCACCTAACTTTTTTCAGGTTAGGGTAGAGCATCTCTGTCTGTCACATACATCATGATTTAGTGCAGCAGTAGTAGCTGCACACTGTGATAGTAGCTAGCTAGCTACTGTGTCATGGCATTAATAGTGTACCAGAATAAACTGAAACTAATGGAGGTCTGGAAGGTAGGAAAAACATTTTTAATTCACTGTTCCAGTAGTATGCTTTGGGAAATGATTGTCAGTAATGTTACATGTATGAAAACTGAATATATTAAGATCAAACATACAAAATGGGTGGTATGGTCCTTTAACGTAAGGAAGGCTTTATGAATGAGCTTCAGTCATGGCGGCAGTGATTTAGTGTGTTCATTAACATGATTTTTTATGGACTCCGCCCACATGCTACTTCATGTTACGTGTGCGGCCTTTATGTATATCCACACGCCAACCTTCAACAGGCTCACCTGAAGATGTGTTCACACCTGATCAGCCAACGGCTCAACCAGACCAAACCACGAAGCTGTGAAAACAGCCTTCACTGCTGCAGAATGTCACAGAAATGACACCCATTCCCGTGTCTGATGGCTGCTCTCAACCTATCCACCCACCCTCCCCTGATAGACAGACAGACAGACAAGCTGGAAATCCAGTTCAACACTAAGATAAGAGGATATTAATGTCACGCTTTGTAAATGTAATAAATAGTTTCAACATGTAACCAATAAAACGTCATGTATGTTCTCAGTGGGCAGATATTAAAATAACAGCAGTGGGAGGGTATAATATCAGGAATTTGGGTCTCCTCTATTATTTTATTATTGTTGAATCATTCTGCCAAATGTAGTGATGTATAAAGTGGAAGCTGTGGGTCTGTAGCAGAGCAGGAGATAAAACAGATTAATACCCATATTAACCCCATACCTACAGATTAGCCACATTAAAAATAGTCTTATGAATGCAATCCAAAAGCATTCATGAAGGATTTACGTCGTGCAGCATTGTCAGTAGGATAAGTGTTTACTGACGACGACTTCTCAAAAATCATGGTATGAAAACATGGTATGAAAAATTAAAGTATTTATTGCAAAGAACAAATCTATTACCTCATACTCTTCTCTGAAGATAAGAAATGAAACGAAAATGATTTTTCATGCTTTGTGAATCAGTCCATGGATTTGTGAAAACTCTAAAAGTCTTGCAGTGGAGGAAATGCAGAAAGTCTCTACAGTGGAATACATGAAATAAAGCGGATCAAAATGAATTTACAGGACCATACCAGTGACTGTGCATGTTTGAGCCCAATATGTACAAACCACATATATGTTACTGATAATTTCAAAAACATAAAACTGTATTTTAGTTGTCCTGTTATTTTACCAAATCCCCAAATCTTTCAGAATCAACTGTTCAGGTGATACACACACCTTAAAATTCTCACCTTTTAACACTTTTGCATGATTGCAGAAGGCATGATTATTTTCATTTCTCTGTAAAAGCCTGTCTTGTCCTGGGACTATATTTTCTGGCAGAGGCATATTGGAATGAACTGAAACCAATGAAAGGTATGAAAAAACCAAACATATGTTCTATGTTTTGGGAAATGGTTATCAGTAATGTAACATGTATGTGGATTGTATGTCTTGTGCTCAAACATGCACAATCGCCGATATGGTCCTTTAAGCACAGCACTTGAGTGAATGTGCTTCATTTCTTTCCATCTCTGTTCCTTGGCTTCCTCGCCTTCCCTCCATCTCCTCCTCTCCTGGCAGGCAGGAGGGGTGTCCCGTCTTGTAACAACAGGACATTGGACTCTGGTTGCTCCAGATGCAGGAGTCGGGTGGGTTTTAGGCTGTGGGAGGGAGGAGAGACACTAAAAGTACAGCCAGGTCCAGATGTGGATCTGTGATCTGTGAATAAATCTCCCAGGATAAATCTCAGGACTGAGGCAGTAAAAAGAGCTTCTTCTTCTCCTGTCTTGAATGGCATCAGATCCTGCTGTTACTGGTCTATCTTTCAGAAACATTTGGCATTGTAACCTTCAAGCTGGCCAACAGTAACATTCCCGCACCGTGATGCTTCACCGCAGGAACTGTAGAATTTATCTGTATGTTGTAATTTTGCCCTGCCCTGTTTGATTTGGTTTTAATGTGACTTTTGGAGGCACAGATGGACTCTAAATTTACAGTTACCACTTTTATTGACTGCTTGCTTTATAGATGTGTTTCTAGCACTGCAGGGGAGAATAATCCTCCTGCTGGAAGCTCATGCTGCATTCAAGTCATACAGCATGCAGCGATACAAATTTCCTGTTTGAAAATACATGAGAGGACATCTCATCAGAAATGAGGCTGTTAGTTTGGTCCAGAGCAAGATATTTCGACAGATATCAGACATAATGCCATGAGCTTTACTGTGGATAGTTTTGGTTCCTATAGGATGATCTGAAATTATTTCCTGACCTTCCTCTAGTGCAGGGCTCTTCAACTGGTTAGTTATGAGGGCCAGATTTTCCAAATGTAAAATGTATGGGGGCCAAACAGTTTTCAGAGAAATGAGTTGATATTAGTACGTATGTGAACTACATTTAATACTGAAAAACTACACTTAATACTGTGTGTCAAAGTATCATATCAATTCACATATCAAAATGTGAATAAAGTGCATGACAATGAGCTGAAAATCCATCCTTCCTTACTTTGTTGTCTGTCAGCATGTCCTCTAAAGCAGCTATCATGCATCTGTCTCAGTCTCAGCATCAGTGAACAGCTTTTTCTTTGCTGCTAGAATCCATGCAGCATGGACCAGACCATGACAGCTCGTCTCTGCTGTTAGGTCCTGCAGCGTCCGAGCCTGCTGGGAAATTATTTTCAAAGTCCGGGTGCCTGGTCTTAAAGCACCTTCTCAAACTGTATTCTTTAATCACGGCGAGCGACTCATTACAGAGCAAACTTACTGGCTTTGTTCCAACATTTACAACAGATATTTCTCAGTCAACTCATCATTGAACTTCTATTTTCAGCGTCGACTTTTCTCTTTAAGTAGAGAGACGTTGTGTAGCTTAGTAGTGAGTAACTTTGATCAAGCTTATTCTTTAGAATAATCAACAAGTTATAAAGTGCTCGTCTGAGGGAAAAAAAATGCAAAGTAGCCACATGTAGCTTCTAATACAATCCAAATCATATCATATAAAGAAACAGTAGACAGTAATAAATCAGATATTTACCACATAACAAATCATGACAATTCTGGCCTGGCCCCAAGACAGTTAGCTAGGTTAGCTTCATGAATTTACTCAGAACACAACAGGAAAACTTCAGTTAGCATTAGCAGCAGCAGCTAGTTAAGACAGTTAGCAAGGTTAGCTTCATGAATTTACTCAGAATAGAACAGGAAAACTTGAGTTAGCATTAGCAGCAGCAGCTAGTTAACTGGCTAACGTTTCTTAGAAGCTGAAATGTCACATTTTTAGCAGACAAAGATGCAACACGTTATGTAGCTGTTGGTTTTGGTAGACGGGGGGTGGAGGTNTGGGGGGCCACGCGCCACCCTTTCTCTTTTTAGAATCCATTTTTCATCTGAAGCGATAGATGTTTAGCTCTGTCCCAACCTTCAAGACGAAGACCCTCATAAACTGTCAGTATGTTGCTCATTCTGTCCAGTGCTTTTTGTTGTGAGGTGTAATTTGCACCACAGCCTGTCGTGGCCTCAGCACACAGACACTCAGGACAGGTGAGACTCCACTCTGGGATGATGGAACCTACCTGACAGGGTTATACAAATGATGTTGATGGTATGACCCTCCATCTGTGCCTCAAAGCGAAAATCCCCATCAGAGAAATCCATGTTCACTCAGTGGTATCGGACTGTTCTGTCATGACAAGTGAGCAGGCAAATATGTCTCACAAAGCTACACAGAGCACTGAGGCCTTCTTCGTGAACCAGGAGCCACAGAGACATGCACACACGAGTGCAGTTTGGGGTCTGGGGTGCTAACACACACATAATGAAATAAAGCTCAATAACATTTAAATGCAAATGTGCATCACACGTTTCATTACGGTCACCCAATTCAGCGTCTCCAGCTCGATGCCTGAATGTTTGAGTCTGATAGAATCTTTCATGTCCACAGAAGACGGTTTTAATGTTACTGTAGTTTTACTTTTTTTGAAATATGTTGTAACATCTACAGGCAGCAGCAGCAATCAGACCGGAACCCTTGGTGTAACCTTGCTGTAAGTCAGCATATTCACTGTATATTCAACTGATGTGACTCAACTGAAAGGTTTCATCTCAAACACGGTGGAAAGAATCATCATGGTTCTATGGTGCTATAACTCTTTGCCAGTTTTATCTAAGCTATGACATGAAAATTATCATGAAACTGTAAACCAGGCAGACGGTACGACTTTCAGCGACCACGTTGTGTTATCGTACGCTGTGTTATTGGATCAAACATCCTTCATGGCTAACGCTCCAATCTCTGTGCTCACACTATGTTTTGAAGCTCCGTTTGGCTTTGTCCAATGACAGCTCCAATAAAGTTTCATTGAAAAACACGGTTGTCACAGTGTAGAGGCGGTAATGCAGCCTAAAACTAGATATAAAGTAGAGAAGGGAAACAGAAGGATTAAAGAAGCAAAACCAAAGCAGAAAGAGCTATGTTGGTAATAAAAAGAAAGGCAGAGTCCATTCTGCTGTGTTGTCACGTCTCTGTAATCTGCTCTCAGGTTTTTCCGTCCACTTCCTGTCCATTTCTTGTCTCCGCTCATGCAGACACACTCAGGTACCTTTTCACTAACAGGATCGGCTGTCAGCCAACATTTATGACACGCCACAAATCCATCTGAGACAAATCTGTCCTNCTAACAGGATCGGCTGTCAGCCAACATTTATGACACGCCACAAATCCATCTGAGACAAATCTGTCCTCGATGTTAAACTCACATTGGGACTATATTTACATGTCTAACAGCCGCGGGTCGGGTGGACATTCAGTCTGATCCTAAAATGAGTCGGATCTGATTGAATCGAGGTAAAATCGCCTGAAAATCGCACAGTGTCTGCTAGATTTCTCATAGAGCATCTTGGCAGTGTTTCTTGCTGCTAATTGTGCTGTCGCCTGCTTTGAAGAGAAAATAGCATTAAAATTAACAATGTTAACATCAGCAAATAAACATAAATGTAAAAAAATATATATAATAGTGGTTTCAAATCCTAAAACAGCTACATGGATTTACTTCAGTACCCTTGATTGACAGCCTATCACAGCCAACCACAGTGCTGTTTGCTCATACCGCCCAGGTTTCTTCTCTCGAAATGTTTCCAACGTCTTCTTTTCAAGTCACTGATAAAGCTGTAAAACCAAATCAGGCTTTAAACGATTCCGTAAAGCTGTGGAGGATGTCAAAGAGATGGTCTATCAACAGCCTATCAAATAAAGCGACACATTTTGTCTTGCACTGTTACTGATCATAACACCATTTCGGGATGTGTAAAGCCACATATTTCGGACAGCAGATGCTCTTGTATTCTGCAGGCTTGTTTTTGTGTGGAGCTGGGTTATCCTGGGTTTTCCTCATGGTTCAGAGCTGGCCCTCGCTGGGTTTGTGCAGAAACTCTTCTCCCCATGCTGAAGTCCCATTGCTCAGATTGGAAACACATTTTTGGCACCAGGGATTCTCTCACGAATGGAAAGCGGAAGGAAGAGGGAAAAAGATGGAGGAAGCAACTGTAGACCTAGAAAAAAAAAAAAAANAAAAAAAAAAAAAAAGAATACCACAGGGAAAATAAGACCAGAGACCCAGAAAACATAGTGCAGCATATGCACTGAACAGTTTGTTAGAAATGACCTCATCCTGTAGTGCTGGTACACATCTAACACCAAGAAAATGAACCGAGTCAAAACATACACACACAGGATGACAGACACACTAACAGATCCAGCCTGTTTCTTTACATCACACAACAACCATCAGAAATTCCTGCAACCGCTCACGTTTCAGCTCACTTCATGCTGTCAAGGTGGCATAATTAAAATGTTTCTGTAGACTTCTCTTTCTTTTGGTGGTAATTAGTAGGAATGAGCGAGTACACCATTATTGTATCCGTTCAACTGACTAAATTAAATCGTACTTGGATGGGCGGGGCTTAGATCATTACTCTGGTTTTATTATTTTTTTTAAATGAACTGATGGTGAAGACAATAGAGCACCAGGTTACAGTTGACCATGATGTACTATTTGTCTTGTGATTTCAGGTGAGCAACAACATCTAAATGTGCACAAAAATGCATTAGTACAGTACAAGAATCGCTAGCTGACTGGCTAGTTAGCCTAGAAGCTAGTAGCAGCTAGTAGAAATGTACATTAGTATCAGTATGTTCCATGTAAATGTCCACAGTAAATGAATGTGTGTTTGTTTAGCTGTGGACTGAGAATAATGTTGAGCTGAATCTGAGAATAGCAACTATAGCTAATAGATGCTACTATGCTAAATTATAGCTAATAGATGCTACTATGCTAAACTATAGCTAATAGCTGTTACTATGCTAAACTATAGCAAATAGATGCTACTATGCTAAACTATAGCTAATGCTAGTGTGTGGACAAAGTAGCTATGAGTCGTGTGTGGAGCAGCAACAGCAGCTCTGTGTAGAGAGGAGCTCTGTGATTGGCTGCCTGGANTCGTGTGTGGAGCAGCAACAGCAGCTCTGTGTAGAGAGGAGCTCTGTGATTGGCTGCCTGGATGATCCCGGAACCATGTGACACAACACTAGTAAGAGCTACCCAATCAGATTTTTTGTCTTTAATGAGTACAAATAGTGACACATTTTACTCAGATGGTACTCTTGTTCATAAAAAGTATATTATCCATAATAGATGCTCGTTTAATTCGACAACACGACCTATCCCTAATAATTAATGTGAGCATTTAATGCACTCTACACGAATGGAGTTAGTGACTGATGTGTTTGAGTTCTTCTGACAAGCACTGTGAAGTCAACTGCAAAACAAAAGTCCCACGAAAAGTCTCTGACACCCAGGATGAAAGCAGCCAGATACAGAGAGGTCCTTGAAAAGCTGCTCCAGAGGTCAGCAACCTCAGACTGGGGCGACGGTTCACCTTTCAGTACGACAACGACCTGAAGCATCCAGGCAAGACAATGCTGGAGCAGCTTCAGGACAAGTCTCTGACTGTCCCTGAGTGGTCCAGCCAAAGCCCAGACTTAAACCCCACAGAACATCTGTAGAGAGACCTGAAGATGGAGTTCAGATGTTTCCATCCGATCTGACGAAGCCTGAGAGGATCTATAGGAAGCACGAGATAAACTGCCTAAATCCAGGTGTCAATGCTTGTAGAGACGAACCAAGAAGACACGCAGCTGCAACTGCTGCCAAAGGGGGTCTACAAAGTCCTAAGTTAAGGTCTGAATACTTATAGAAATTAAAGATTTCAGGTTTTGATTTTTAATAAATTTGTAAAAATTTCTAACAACATGTTTTCATGAGTTACTGAATGTAGATTAATGAGCAAAAATGGCAATTTTATCCATCCATCCATTTATTTTCTATACCCATTTGCCCTGTTAAAGGTCACAGGGGGGGCTGGAGCCTATCCCAGAGGTCATTGGGTGAGAGGCGGGGTTCACCTGGACAGGTCACCAGTCTATGGCCAGGGCTGACACACAGAGACAGACAAACTCATTCACACCTACGGTCAGTTTACAGCTTCCAGTTCATCTGACCTCCATGTCTGTGGAAGTGGGAGGAAGCCAGAGCACCCGGACATGGGGAGAACATGCAAACTCCACATAGAAAGGACCCAATCGGACTCGGACCCGGGACCTTATTGCTGTGAGGCTAACCACTGAGCCACCATGCTGCCACACAAATTTATCCCTTTAAAATTAAATCCACAACACAATAAAATGTGCAGGAAGTAAAGTGATCTGAAAACTTTCTGAAGGTGCTGTAAATTCAGAATTGGAGGATGCAGTAGTGTTTTAGAATAGAATAGAATAGAATAGAATAGAATAGAATAGAATAGACTTTATTGTCCCCATAGGGAAATTTGTTCTGGACTCCAAAGTTGCCACACAAGCATCCATGACACATACAACACAATCCATTAATGTGAAATAACATATTTCACAATTGACACAACCATCAATCTACACAATAAAAATCTAACATATTGCACAGACCCCGCGACCTCGACAAGTGACCTCAAAGTAGACTGCTATTGAGAACTTTGACTGATACAGGCACAAATGAGTTCCTAAACCTTTTTAGTTTGCAATGTGGAACTCTATATCTTCTGCCAGAAGGTAACAGTTCATATTGTGAATACAGAATATGAGAAAGATCATTCAGAATACTCCTGGCTTGTTGTAATNACAGTTCATATTGTGAATACAGAATATGAGAAAGATCATTCAGAATACTCCTGGCTTGTTGTAATATGCATTGTTCATAAAGAGACTGAAGGCTGTGATGATCTTTCTGACCAATGATTTTCATGGCGGTCTGTACCAAGTGTATTAATTTTGATTTAACTTTCACAGAGAGATTCCCATACCATGCTGTCATTC